>BSBK01010700.1:0-180042 GCA_027943335.1 Chamaecyparis obtusa
TATGCTTTCATCTAATCTTCTCTATAAACTTATAAATTAAAAGGAGAGGTGCTAGTATAGCATATTTTTATCACTAGACAGAATATTTAGATATAGTTTAAAGGGAATCGCTTGGTCCCCTTTCAACTATACCTATTATTATATGATTAATGTCCCTTACCATCTTGTAGAAGGAGTTCAAAATGATAAGGGACCTTAATCATAATAGTCAAGACCTTATAAATGAGACTCGACAGTTCCTTTTCATTGTTGTCCTATATTTATATGTTTCATGTATTCTTTATTATAGGAAAATGATGATAGATTAATATGTTTGTCATTACTAATAGCCATGGTGTAATTGAGGATTGAAATCTAAATAGGAGGTTTGTTTATGTTCCTCTAATATTAGGCCATTATTAGATAAGAAATTTCCTAATGATTTATTTTTAATGGCGTTATACGATATTTGGTTTCTCTGTTAATAAATAGATTTCATAGAATAATTTTATCATCTTCTTATACAATTGGGAATCTCATCCCATTGAAGCTAATATGGGATGGTTATTTATGCCTTTATACATTAACCCAGACACCCAAATGGCGGTACATTTGGAGTAAGGTTAACAATGCCTGAGGTAGGATTTATTTTTATTTTTAAAAAATGATATATAATTTTAACCATTAGATTTGGTAGAATTTGTCTTGCTTTTCAGGGGGAAAAATCCAATTTGGAGCCAAGTTCAATCTCTCTCTAAAGGAATAAGATCAAAGGTTGATATTCCAAAGGATTAAAACAAAGTTGTATACACACTTAATTGTTGTAACTTAATTGGAGCATGTAAATTTTTTTAAGGGAGTGGGTATGCCCATGGATCTATGTATGTGAACAAATCTCAACAGAGCTTGAGTCGTGGGTATGCCCACGTATATTTTGTATTAGTAATAGGACTTTTGTCCTGGGCACAGATGGAGGTTTTCTTGACCCCGCTCTTTCCTACCAGCACTCGCATTGAGTGGGGTTATTTTGTAAAATTAATTAATATTAATAAAATTATGGCTTCGGCCTTTTACCGATCAAAAAAAATTTAAAAAAATAATCATATGTAAAAATGATAATATTGATGTTAAACACATTTTTCAATGACCACATTAGATTAGAATGAAATGTTTTAAAAGTAGTCAAACACATTTTGACTTCTCCAATGCACATCCTTAAATCTTCCTTATAAGATAGCACCAATTTCAAGAATGCCAGCTCATCAATTTTGTAACCCTTATTACACATCGTAATAACACCAAATATCATCATAACCACTATACCACTTACTAATCTAGAATATTCCAACTGGTACTCAAGAACACAAGTGTTCTTACCTATCTAAAAAATTGTGTCACAAAATCTCACTTACCGATCAATCAAATGAGTTGTGGTCAGAACCATACTGTAGTCTGACCATTTTGATACTTGTAGCTATGACTGCACCTCATAATTCTCCATCTATCATGACCGCTACCAAATTGTTGACCACACTGACTACTGATTTTCTAGAATTAGCTAATTTACTGCATCACTTATTACATATCCTTCACACCAAGTGCATCCTTCACTCCACTGATTAAAATACATGACTGAACTAACTTATTTTCCATTAATGACAACCAAACTAATTACTTCCTATGATTGCAACCAATATACCAGTCTCTCAATCTCTTCACAATTCCAACAATCTCCCCCTTTGACATTGATGGAAAACACATTATTCTCCCTATCATATTCTCCTCTATCACATTATTATCCCCATCTGACAGTAATGCCAAAGGTAAAAAACTTAAATATGCACAATTATGCATAATTTTATTACATCCTATAAAATATTACCTTGAAGTTTACCCTTTCTAACTCTGAGGATTTCTCCCATGACTTATTCATGTGACCCAAAGCAATTATTTTCTCAAGTAGGCTAGAAGCTAGCTCTTCCATACTGTATAGATTTCTCATGTCTGGTAAGGAAAGAATCCCTTCTACCTTCTTCACATTTTGTTGCATGACCTTCATTGTAGGTGATAAAAATGATTATAACTCAAGTAGAATGATCATCCTATTTTCTTGTTCCCGTTGAATCTACTTATGTTAGGATTAGGTAATCCTGAGAGTGCAAATCAATCAGTATTATAGAACTTTGATCTTTTCAACTTTAAGTAATTATAAACAATCCAAAGTAATGCATAAATGAAAAGAGCATATAACACATTCATTACACCATGATTTTTTCTTGAGGAAACCTTGGCCAAAGGGAAAACCCCGGTGGGGATGGTACCCACAAATATGCACTAAAATATAATATCCCTGTTAGGAGATCTAGCCCTATTAGGAGCTAACTGTTACATAGTACATTTCCTTTTTAAAGGAATACAAAACCCTGTTAGGGGTATACAAAACACCTATTTAAGGTGGTGAGCACACTGCTCTTACAATCAATATTTGTCTCGAAAGAGTTCTCAAGAGGGGAACAATATAAGCACTTATCTTTCTTAGATAGTTCCAGTTATAGCTCGGCCTCTTACTAATCTTTCATCTTATCTCTACTCTTTTATTCACAAAATTTATCCATCATCATAATTATACCATACTTCACTTTACATAAACACTCCATACTTATACAAAATCAGCCTTCTAGTCAGCTTCACAATTATCATGCAAAACATAACAATAACTCATGCAAATGTTATCTATGGAATCAATGCTCTTACAATACCAAAGAGTTAGAAATATACTTTATTCACCTATCTTAGCACATTACCATATTCACTTTTCCTTCCTTAATCTTCACAACTATTCATATACCCTGTTACACTATTTTACTACCTTCGCATATCTTCCAAACACTGTAGCTCACAAATATGATAACCAAAAATTATGCAATCTTAACTGAAGCATGTGTATATCCCAAAATACCTCTAGTTAACTTTGCAAGCCATAATACCTCATATATCTTCATTGCTAACCACATATATCTTCATCACTAACCAAAATTGTGCCACTGTACCCTATCATCTTGATTCTGCACTTAGTCATTTTCATGATTGAGACTCTGGTGGCAATCTCCACAAAATGCGATCACTCTATCATAAGTCTTTCCATAAATGAAAACCCTTAAGTGATTCTCAGTACTCCAAAACATCACATGCCAACAATCTCTCCCTTTGGCATTGATGGCAATACTTAGAAAAATGACTAAGTATTACAATACAACTTTCTTTTTCTTCCTTTTCTTTCCTTCCTTCCTAATAAATTTTTTGTTTCTTTTCTAGTACTCTTTTCTTTTTATTTTCTTTTCTGCATACAACTCTACATATTTCTTTCTCTTTGTCATTTTCCTTTTTCTTCCTCCCTTTGACAACAATGGCAGGTATTCTCAAAATTGTAGAACTTAAGCACTAGTGGTTTAGTGCTTACTCACTAGATTTAAGACATCTTGGAAGGAGATTTCCAAGGTCTTAACTTCTTCAATCCATGAAGTTATTAGTAGTTCACTGATATGGATTAATCCATTCAATGCATACGATGTTGTCTCTACTGCCTTAAGCTCAGTAAGAGTAGATAATGATATTGAACCTTCAACTTTTATCATCTTTGAGAGATGAATCTACAACATTGTGAGCTTAGGAGTCAATAGGCTTCTTAATAAGCCAAATTTGTCTGCAACTCTCCCTTTCCTCCATTTATAGTACTCTTATCTTGTCCAATAGCCTAGATGTCTCCTTATCTACCTCTCCCATAGTTTGTGAAGATAATTCACAACTATCCATTATACTATCAAGGATATCCCCGTCTTAGGCTATGACCTCAATATTCTTTAAATGTCTGTAGAGGTTTATGCAATAGCTGTAAATTTTCCTACTTGTGCTACACAACTCTTGGCTTTAAGAGTGGTAGCCTTAAGAATGCCTAAGTCCCATAAAATGGACTTACAAACTTCACTCAACTTCTTCTCAAGAAGTTCTTTTCAGCCTTTTCCTCTATTGTCTTTAGAAATGAGTCAAAATGACTATCAAAGCTATCTAATACTATACTAAGATCTCAACCTAATCCTTGTCTTTGAGGATAACTGGTGAGGGGAGTAGCTTGTTCACTATTTCTATAGCCCTGACCATTATCTTATCTCTTTTGTCTCCTGTCTGAACTGATCTCTCCTTATCTTTAGCAAAATCCATAAATGAAAGTCTCATCAGCTCATCTTCATCCATGCTGTCCACATCAGAACTGACTGGTTTGGCCACACTTTCCAACAATAGGGGTGTATCCAGTCTGACCTCAGCAAATTTTTCTAATTTTGACTGTCTTTCTTTCTTTTCTTCTTGTTTTAATTCCTTCTCCTGTTCTTTTTCTTCTTGTTTCTCTTCTAATTTTCCTTCCTCTATCTATTCCTGATCTTCAACCTCCATCGCATTATCCATAAATGGATCATTTACATCTTGCTAAGTGTCAAGGCTAATAGGCACACCAGTGACAAAGAAGTCTAGTTGCATGCTAACTTGAGAACTTTCATCTAGTGCCTTTGAAATCTCTCCTAAACCTAAGGATATAGGCTTAGAAGCCTTAGGAGGTGAAACCTTTTTAGGCATGTCATGCATTAGAACTTGGTCTAATGCCTTTTGGGTATCCTCAATCACCTCATCATATTTTCTAGCCATAATCTTGACTAGTCTGGACTTTTTCCTTAGTAGGCATTTCAATGCCTTTATGATTTTTTCTCTTTCATGAATTGAAAAAATTGGAAACATATCATAAATTGTTTTATTTCTAATGTTCTCATCTTCTAAATGTGCTAACTATTTCCTAATTTCTAGTTTTCTATATAGGGCTTTGGGAATGCTTGCTTCAATTTCCAAAAAATTCTTCTTAAAGACCAACAAATGCTCAATCACAGTATCTTCAATGACTACTTGGTCCTATGAGTTATATCTTTCATAGTATCTATTCACTGTTAACATATTTCCATCTTTGATAACTCTTTTGTGTAGTGATTTCATATCTGGTTTCCACAAGGGTTATGGATTCTTTTGAACCATTTTCTCTTCCTCTTTATCCATTACCTTCTCTTCCTTCTTCTTCCTCTTTACCTCTGTCTCTTTTTCCCTTAGACTGACCTGCTTAACTGTCCTTGTTAATCTTCTTGTAACTACTGTAGTCACAACTTCTTGTGTTTCCTCTAATAAATCAACAATGTCATTAGTGGGAGTTGCTATTTTTTTGTCTCTAAGGGAGTGGGTGCATCTATGATCATGTTGGAAGATGCCTCCATCTGATTTTTCAAATCTAAATACTACCTCTTTTTCATTCCTACCTTTGCAATAATTTATTCAAAAATATTGCTTACTTTTCTTTTCCTTGTCACTTTCTCTTGTTCTTCTCTGACTTTCTCATATTTCTCCCTATATGTACCCCATATTTCTTGAGTAGGGTCCTTTTCTACTGCTAATACATGCTCTAGTTGCATAGTCATTACTTCAGCACTTACCTCATATCCCATAGGATAGAACCATTTGATTCTAGGCTCAACTACCTCAAAGCAGAACCAATAAGTTTTAACCATGAAACAAATAGTGTCCTCATATTTATGTACTAAGTTTTCTGGAATCCTATACCTTTCTTTATCTACCTCTGCATAATCTTAATCATGCCAAACAATTCTCCATCAATCTAGTCCTTTTTCTATCTTCTATAGGATTCTAAGATATGCAGTCCAGTGGGTTCATTATCTTTCCATGCTCTAGGATGCATGCCAGGAAAGTTGTGAGTGATATGAATTTACATGTGAACTAGAAATGAACCAAACATAAATTCCTTATATTTATCCTTCTTTATAGCTTTTACATTCTCAATGAATTTTTGAGCTATAATTTTACAATAATTGTACTTCTTGTTCTCTTTTACCATTCTGTATGCCATCGTTATAACTCCAGCTGATACAAAATTAAGTCTAGAACTATAAAACAACTTGTAGCCTATCAGAATTGCTACCAATATGACATCTTGTAAATAAACATCATTTACTATCATTGGCCTGTTATTCCATTTAGAGTGTGTTAGGGTTTAAACTTCTTTTCTCAGGTTGTTCTCACCAACAGATATGGCTCCTTCATTTTCAAGGCCCGTGATATCATGGATCAACTGAGTACATATCTTAACAAGTTGATCACCTATCCAAAAGAAATGATCATGAACTCTTATCAAAATGATTTTGAACCATTTGACTTCTTTGAAATTTGTGAGTCAAGTTAACTTGAGTATTGATAGATCTTTTAGGTGTTTAAATTCTTCTACCAAAGACCCATTTACTTCTAACATGCTATTCAACTCATAGAAGATGTTAATCTCCCCAATAATCTCATACTTGCAGTGTATGTATGCCCTAATATCCTCTACGTGTAACACACCTATGGGGGTTTGAGAAAACACCCCTTCTGGATCATCCTCACAAGATTTGAATGGATGCCTTTTGAATTTGTATCTATGTCTGTCTACAACATCATAAACTACTGGTGCAGCCATGACTTTCCAAAGTGATTAGGTCTAAATACCTTAAACGAACTCAAATTCAATGTTTGGCTTCACATGAACACAAAATCTCTCTACTAGATCACTACTCCGCTTTCACACTTTTGCTCTCCTTAGTTTCTGATCAAAAAATTGTGTAGGAAGGAAATCCTTTAAGTCTTTTATCTATTGCAAGTTGAGTGTGTGCATTGAACACAGGTAGCTCAACTTTGCATGTCATTCAGTCAATGCAAAACTTGCAAACATAGAAGATGAATCTTCAAGTGTTGCAATCTCATCCATAGACTCCATAGCATCTGTACACATCACACCTAAGCTTGCATGAGATTACTCCACTTACACAAGAGCTATATAATTTTTGTTATATGCATCCAATGATCCCCATAAGGCCATAAAACCTTCTAGGTTGACACCTCAAAGAAATCATCATGAAAAGACACAACATCATCAGTTGTCTCTCCTTGAATCACTACCTTATTTAGAACTTTTACTTTCCATATCTTCTCATTCTTTGATTTATTTAATTGACTCTCACATTCATTTATGTAATCATTTAGGCTTTTACCATTGTCACCAAAATTCTTCCTTATAACCATAGGAGGTGGTCCTTTTGGTTCACTAGATCCCCTTGGTCCTCTTCTATTGTCATCTCCATTATATCTACAAAACTTCACAATGTGACCTGGATTGTTACATTTGTAACAAATAGGTGGTCTTCTTCTTTCTTGATTATTCTGTAGCTTACAATACCTTGTTGTGTGCCCAAAGTTATTGTATTTCTGACATGTAATCTTGGTTGCAAATTCTTCTCTAACATAGTCTTATTTATACCTAGACTAATCAAGTTTTCTTCAATCTTCCTTCTTTTGTCCATAATCATAGCAATTAAAACAGTAGCTGGTAAAGGGCTTAGAGTTATCTTTACTTCTGCAATCTCTTTTCATATGTCCAACTTTATTGCATCTGAAACATCTACCTCTAAAGGGTCTGAACTATTCTCTAGGTTCTTCATTTATAGGTGTTTCTTCAGGATTCAGTCTTTCCTCATTCTTGGCTTCTTTTGGTTCTTCTTGAGTTTTTGAACTTTCAGCTTCATTGAATCCACTCATATCTCCTTTAGGCTTTTGTCTTGTTCTTTGTTCATCACTCTTGTCACTTCTCATGTGTAACTTTTCAATGAGTAATTTGGCTTGAGTGAGTTCACCTTTAATGATCTGATTGTATTTATCTAGTTCATGATACTTATCCTTGTAGTGGTCAAGTTTGGTCTTCATTTTTCCTATCTAAAAGTTAGCTTACTTTAGTGACTCTTCAACTTTGTTTCTTTCATCCCTTTCATGCTGAATCTCTTTGATCATCAAAATATTGATTTGTTCTTTTTCTTTCTCCAACATCTTTACTTTGTCTAATGTATCATTTTTTGAACCTTCTTTGATATTCTCCACAAGGTCTTGTCTCTGATTTTTTACAATCTCAAGCTGTTCTTTAAGTTTCCTCATGAAACCTTCTTCTCTTCTTAACTTAAATTTTAGTTCACCATTCTCAACTTTCATCTTATCCAGACCTTCAAGTGTAGCTTCAAATTTTTCTTGCAAAACTTTTGAATCCATTATGATCTCCCTTAAGTTGTTAGACTTTTTCTTCAAGGGCCAGTAGCTCTGATAGCAATTGTTAGGATTAGGTAATACTGAGAGGGGGGTGAATTAGTATTACACAACTTTTATCTTTTCAACTTTAAGTAATTATAAACAATCCAAAGTAATGAAGAAATGAAAAGAGCATATAACACATTCATTACACCATGATTTGTTCTTGAGGAAACCCTGGCCAAAGGGAAAACCTCGGTGGAGATGGTATCCACAAATATGCACTAAAATATAATATCCCTGTTAGGAGATCTAGCCCTATTAGGAGATGATTTTTACATAGTAAATTTCCTTCTTAGAGGAATACAAAACCTTCTTAGGGATATACCAAACACCTGGTTAAAGGTGGTGAGCACACTGCTCTTACAATCAATATTTGTCTCAAAAGAGTTCTCAAGAGGGGAACAATACAAACACTTATCTTGCGTAGATAGTTCTATTTATAGCTTGGCTTCTTACTAATCTCACATATGATCTTTTATCTTTTATTTTCAAACTTTCTCCATCATCATAATCATACCATACTTCACTTTTACAAAAACACTCCATACTTATACAAAATCAGCCTTCCAGTCGGCTTCACAATTATCATGCAAAACATAGCAATAAATCATGAAAATGTTATCTATGGAGTTGGCGATCTTACAATACCAAAGAGTTGAAAATATACTTTATTCACCTATCTTAGCATGTTACCATATTCACTTTTCCTTCCTTAATCTTCACAACTGTTCATATACATTGTTACATTGTTTTACTGCCTTCGCATATCTTCCAAACATTGTATCTCATAGATCTGATAACCAAAACTTATGTGATCTTAGCTAAAGCCTGTGTATATCCCAAAATACCTCCAGTTAACTTTGCAAGCCATAATACCTCATATATCTTTATCACTAACCAAAATTGTGCCACTGTACCCTATCATGTTGATTATGCACTTAGTCATTTTCATGACTAAGACTCTGGTGGAAATCTCCACAACATGTGATCACTCTATCATAAGTATTTCCATAAATGATAACCCTTAAGTGATTCCTAGTACACCAAAACATCACATGCCAACAACTTCACCTTGTGAGATAATTGCTTCAGTTAAATACTATAACCAACAACTGAACTCGAAATAGGATCAAGATGATCGGTTAAGTTCTCTAGATCCTTTTGAAATTTAATTATTTTTTGTTCCATGTCTTTTACCAACTCTGAATATTTTCATACTTTAGAAAATAATTGTCCCACCTTAGCCAATGAAGATTTTACTTCTTTTACCAGATCTATCAATTTATTCCTATCTTCAGTGATCTTCTCCATTATATTTTTTATTAAGGTAAATATAGGTTTTGAATGGATGCTGAAACCATTTACAAAAGATTACAATAAGATTTTCAATAAAGTTCTTACAAACGTAGAATAGATTTTTAAAGACAAAAAGTAGGATGTTAACCCCTCAAACAACATGATAACAAACTAGAACAAAAAAACAAAAAATAGTTGACAAAAAATCTACCAGCAACCTTCTAGCAAAAAACTTGTCCAAGTTACATCTTAGCTTTAGTGGCCTTTTCAGCCTCTTTTTGCATTTCCTCCATTTTTTGAATGGATTATTTTAGGTTTGTAAGCTCCTTAGGAATATCATGAACTTTCCTCTTGAGGTTTCTTTTGGTTCTTGAACCAGGCCCTATAGACTAACCTTTACCCCAAGCATTGTCAACCACCATAATGGTAGTTTTTTCCAGTAGACTGCTCCCTAGGTAGGCATACAGAGCTTTTAAATTCATAATAGAGACCTTGAGGCCTTCATTACTGTGCTTCAAAATTTTTCTAATAAAGTAACCATTATAGCTGATTTTTTCATTAACATCCTTCACCTTTTCATCCATAATAGCATAGATTCTATCATTCAAGTTATCATTAGTGTTGTTTATATTTACATTTTCCAAAACTTCTTTAGTATATTTTTCCTATCTTCATTTTAGAGACTCCATTTCCTCTTCTAGGGCCTCTAGATTGTGGCCCATATCTTTCATTTCCTCTTTAAGCCATTTTCCCATATTTATGCCATGTCCAGTTGTACACCTTACCTCGTAGAGAATGTGATCATCAACATCAAAGCCAACAAAAACCTCTTTCTCCTTCCCAACTCTCTGCCTTTTCTCTTCTCTTTTCCCATCCCTTGTATTAGGCTTCCTGTGTGGAGTCCCTTCCTCTTTCTTCCTTTTTTTCTCCTTGTCACTCTTCTCAATTCTCTCTTCCTTCTCTGAACCCTCTCCTTCTCTCTCCTCTTCCTTATCAGCTTCTTCATCCACCTCACCCAAATCTTTTGCAATCTAATTTTTCTTCTCCCTCTTGTACCTAACATTAAAATTTGAGCCCTTAAATTTGGCCTTAGGTTCCATTTATTCTTCCTCAAAAACACCCTCCCTATTATCCTCTAGTGCCATCCCTTCCTCATTCTCTTGGTTAGAGGAGTTTTCATCTTCAATGCCCTCTCTAAGATCTCCCTTACCCTTGCTAATTTTCTTTTCCTTCTTCTTAGAAATAGTCCCAAAATTTTCCATTTTAGTTTTATTCTTCTTCCCTTTAACCATTTTAGGGATAGAATTGGGAATATTATCCCTAGCATAGTCTGTAATAAGTAGAATTAGCCCTTAATGCAGCACCGGGTAATTGGGCTTTTTCCTATTCTCCAAAATACTATTATTCAGAGAACTTAACAGGTAATAGGGAAAAGATACTTTCTTTTGATACTTGAAATGGTTGACCAGCACAAAGTGAAAGTTGTACACCTTCATGTAGCGCCCATCAAGAGTGAAATATTCCACCATAACTTTTAAAACTTTGGGCCAAATCTTCTTAATCCTATCCATTTCCACATAATCCCCCAAGCTTTCAACCAACATTGCTTCTTCTTCTTCATTTTTTTGGAAAAATAATAATAGCCTGTGACCCCATACACTTATTGTTCCTATAAAACTTCATACCATCTAATGGCATACCCATAATCTCAGATATGAGATTTAGTGAGAGAGGAAAGGATTTACCCATCAAATTTACTCTACCATTTTCTCACCCAGTAGCAAAATTCTTTGTAACCTCCTTGTCATAACCATGAAGTTTTTCCAAATAAGGAGAAACCCCTCCCCATTGGAGCTTTCTACAAATGCTCTTCTCCTTTTTCCATTTTTCATAGTCCTCAGGGTCCTCCCTTCTCAATCCACCTCCCATGTCTTCAGCCAAATCCTGCTTACTCTTATTTTCTTCAAGCGCAGTTTCAAAATAACATTGGCTCCTTTGATTCAATAGGCATAAAATGACCCACAATTCATGTGTAATAAACTCTTTCATAATTTTCACACACCTTAACTAACAAATATCTCTCCTCAAAAACTTAAGTGTCCTCTTCATTATTACTTGTTTTATTTATGACTCCTTCCTTGTGATTAAGTCTATCAAACATGATTAGACTTAAAATATCTCTTTGGAGATTTACTTCCTCTTTCTGCCTTGATTTTAGCAACATGATTTGTTTGAATTCCCAGAGGTGCAACAACAACTCCTAGACAATTTCTAGCCCAATCTCTTACTAAACCTCCAACCCCAGCCCTACATGGATTACCTTTGGCCAAGCCACCAAATTTTGATTTATGCCATCCATTCAGTGGAGTTGTCTATATAATGTTTTCTCTGGGATTGGGTTCTTTGGCTTTTTGTCCCAAGAAGTCCCAATTGTGGATTTCTTTGAGGTCCTAAGAGTTATTCAAGAATTTATAATCATACAAAAGATTGGTTCTAAAGTTTTCCATTAAGCTTCTATAAACTTGGTCAGCCACTATCTCAAAGGAGATTTGTTTGTCTCTAAACACTCTATTGTTTCTCTACTTCCATATTCTCCATGTGAAATGAGGGTGAAACATTTTCCATATAATTTTGATCTCTTTCCTAGGGAAGGGGAAAATCCATTGGTTAACAAGATCTTGAAGATTCTGAGGGTTTACCCAGTCTAACTAGATCTTTTTGAATATAGCTTCCTAGAATTTTCTTATGTAGGGACAATGCATCATCATATGGTTACTAGTTTTAGCTTTATCACAACACATAAAACACCTATTAGGCATATTAAAGCCCCTTTTACAAAGATTATCCATAGTTGAAATCTTGTTTTGAATAAGAAACCAATAGAACACATTAATCTTGGGGATAAATTTAATATTCCAAACCTAAGAGAAAACATGATGTTCTTCCTCCTTAAAAAAGAGAGAAGAAGTAGAGGAAACATAAAATTTACCAGTGGCCTTAGGACCCCACACTAAAACATCATGTTCATTATTTCAAAATAAACCAAGAACATATTTTCATATTCACAATCTTGATATTTTCATCTATAAGACCAAGATCAACACATTTTTCATTTTCCCAGTAGTTAGAAACCATTTCACCTATTATCTCTTTGCATACCTAAATAGCATTCATCCAATCCTAGTTCTCATTTAGAGGACTATCTTTCAGCCATTTATCATCCCAAATTTTAATCTTCCTACCATCTCCCAGCTTCCATCTGGCCCCCTTTCTTACCAAATTCTTACTTTACTGATGTTGTTCCAAATCTAGGATCCCTGAATAACCTCCTGATTACTTAAAGAGTCTTCTAAAGATATTAAAAGGTATTTAATTTTTAAAATAGTATTCCATTATTTCCTCCCTTCAAAAATCCTCCAGATTTGTTTGGCCAATAGGGCCTTATTGATGTTTTTGATACTTCTAATTCCAAGACCACCTAATCTCCTAGGCTTACAAACCTTGTCCCAAGAAATAAGGCTAAGCCTTTTCTTCTCTTCAACCCCTGACCAAAGAAATATTTTTTGAATTTTCTCAATCAGATCAACATACTTTTAAGGGATTTTGAAGAGACTAAGAGCATACACTAGAAGGTTTTGTAGAATATCCTTGAGTAATTGGACTTTTCCAACTTGTCTTAGAGTGGCCCATTTCCATCCAACAAGTTTTTGATGAAATCTATCTAATAAATTAGTCTAGAAGGTATCATCCAGTTTCAGAAATAAAGGAAGACCAAGATAGGAAGCATGGAGATTTCCTATTTTACAACCAATTATTGTAGAAATTTTCCTTTGTCTTACCTCAGGAGTGTTATTGAAATACAAAGAGATTTTCTCCCAATTAATAAGTTGGCCAGTGGTATTAATATAGGTTATCAAAGCCATCTTCATGTTCCTAGCTTCCTTGACTATGGCTTCCCCCATCATAATGGTATCATCCACAAATTGTGCATGAGAGAACTTCAATCTAGAAGATGAAGGTTGGAGACCCTTTATCTTCCCTTTATTCACCAATTTATCAATATATCTCCCAAGACTCTTTGCCATAATAGAAAAATGATAGGATAAATAGGATCTCCTTTCCTTAAAAATCTTGAGGGATGAAAGAAGTTAGAGGAACCACCATTCACAATGACAAAAGATGTAACCAAAGTAACCAACTTCATGATCAATCTGACCACCCCTTTATCAAAACCAAAAGGCAAGAGAATATTAGACAAGAACAACCAATCAACTCTATCATAGGCTTTGGAAAAATCCAACTTCATCAGGAATCCTTTCTTTTTAGAAGCTTCTAGAGAGTGAATATTCTCATGGGAAACAATAATAGAGTCCAAAATTTGTCTTCCTAGGACAAAGCCTTTCTGTTGAGGAGATATTAAAACAGGCAAAAATTTTAGAATTCTAGAAGTAAGTACCTTAGATAAAATCTTATACAAATATTTGCAGAGGCTTATAGGCTTGAATCCATCAAGAGTATTAGCTCCCAATTTCTTAGGAATAAGAGATATAAAGGTGGAGTTGAGTTCTTTTAGAATAGTTTTAGTTCCAAAAAACTCCTTAACAGCTAAAAAAAAATCTTTACCAGTAATTCTCCAAAATTTTTGAAAGAAGAACATTTGAAACCCATCTGGACTTGGATATTTCTCTCCTTCAAAAGATAAAACCTCTTCTTTAATCTCCTTATCTAAAGGAATAGCTTTAATACTATCATTGGTAGACTTATCCAAAATAGAAGGGATGGATTCCAACAAATTATTCTAATCTTCCAAAATGAGGTTATTTTCTTTGGACAAGATAGAAGAAAAGTACCCCTTCATTTCTTCTTTGATTTTCTCCTATTAAGAGATAGTTCCTCTTGCCAAAGATAAAGAATGAATCATGTTGATAGCCTTATGCTTAAGGGATGTTAAGTGGAAGAATCTAGTATTTTTGTCTCCCAGATTGAGCCATAGAGATCTCAATCTCTGCCTCCAAAAGTCTCCTCTTTGGAAATTATATTATGGTAATCCACAAGAAGATTATTCTCCTAGATTTTTTGATCATCAGTCAAACCATCTCTTTGGATTTCATCCTGAATATCTTTGAGATCTGATATAATTCTACTCTTGGCTTGGAATATATCCCCAAAAACATATTTATTCCATTATCTCACTTTAGATTTAACATTTGAAAGGTTCTTAACTATTAGCATATGCAAAAAATTTCATGGCTCCTGGTCTTTTCCCCTACTCTCTACAATGATTTTTCTATTCCCAGGTTAAACCTTAGGCAAAACGTTCAGAATCTAGCTGTTAGGTTTCAAAACTCATGTGTTCCCTAGCTTTATTCTTTTAGTGCATTACCTTTTCATAGGTCACTTAAAAGCACCTAATCCAGATGTGCCTTTTAAACAAGTTCCTTTTACCAAGTTCGCAATTAGGTCTTTTATGTCTTGGTGGGTCCCTTTTAATTCTTTTCCTAAGTCTTAGCTCCCCGACCGCTTTAATTTTTCCTAAGTTCAGGCACCTTGAAAAATTTAATATCTCCTAACGTTCTCGGCTCTATCTTGCAGAGTTATTAGTGGGTCCACCTGCCATATGCCTTGTCAGCATTTTGTGATTGGTCCACGGGTTAGTGATTGTGCGTGTGTTAGTGGGACCTGACAGTGTCAGAGGATCGATGGTTAGCGTAAGTTCACATGAGATTTTTCAGAGCCATGAGATCTTATGCTAGTCGTTGATGTTACTTTTTGTCAGGTGGCAGTTCGTCGGTGGGTCCTATTTTCCAGGTAGTTCTTATGTGCCACGCTGTTCTAAGTTGGTGGGTTTTCATTCATCCACGTGTTGATGAGTTGGTTTATGTCAGAGGGCCCACATTGAAGGCTTTTAATCTAATAGTCAGTGTATGATCGCAAGGAATATTCCAAGCCTTTGCGATCATGTGCCATCTGTCGGATTTTATTCCATTTTGCCAGGTTGCTTGTTGTACTCAGTGGGTCCGGTGTGACACACGTGCTTGCAGTTGGAGGTTTCTTATTGGTCGATGGTTTTTGAGGTGGATTTTCTTGGTGGGACCACAACTTAATGGTAGGTAGTGGCGGCAGCTTGCTGGCGGTTAGTCGCATGTTCGCATAGCCTTTTGCAAGACTATGCAATCATGCAAATGACATTTTTTGTCAACCCTTTGTGGTGGTAGTTGCGGTAATGATTAGTGTTCGCGGGTTGTCACATGTTTTCATAGCCCATTTTTGGGCTATGCAATCTTGCAACAGGGCACCACGTGTGCTAGGGCCCATTTATGGTTGCTTGGTGGGCTCATTGGTAGGTGGTGTCGTGGTGATTTCCAGTTGGTCCGAGCAGGCGGGATGATAAAGTTTGAACGTGGGCCATCATTCTCTACAGGCACCAAGGATTTAGCCATTGTGATTCAAATTCAAATTTCTTTGAGAACTTCCAGTGACCAAAAAGTACTAATATTTATAGAATTCATTACAGAATTGACCCTGTTCCGTGAGAAGTGATTGGTTTTCTATTTGCGGTGTGCTCCAGGGTGTTGTTGGATCATTTGCAGAGCTTGTACCATTTTGGTTGTGTGCTCAAGGCTTGTTGTAGGGTGTCCTTTTGAGCCTAGTTTTGTGATCCCCTGTACTTACAGAGAAGAATTTCATGATTGTGGATCAGTTCAGGATTTCCTCTTTCCTGATTGCCTGTGTTTCCCGCCCTTGTAATAACTTTTTAGACCATTTCTAGTAGGTTGGGTGGTTGAGACCCTAACCCTAGCTATCTGAAGCTTGTTGCATCTAATCTTGAGGATCCCAAGGTAGCTAGTGGTATAAGTTGCTGAATTTTGGATTTTGCAAGGGTTCCAAAACATTGTTGCTTTTGGTCCCTGGTTTTTTACTGTAATATATTGATAGAAGTCTAATTTTGTGACTTTTCTAATCTTGGTATCATTTTGATTGTATATTGATTCTGATTGTGTTAATGAGAACATTTTGAATTCCAATCTTGTATCTTGTGTGTGTCTTCTTACTTGTCTCTGAGCTCATATATGTTAGTTTCACAAAGTGTGCTAACATATGGTAAACAAAGAGTATTTTGAATTTATCTCCGAGTTCCTAACAAAGTTAGGATTAAAGTCTTCTAGGTGAATTCAGTGAGTTTGCAGTCAGGTGTAGAATTTGATGTCCTTGTGCTTGAGTGAAAGGGGTAATAGGCAAAGCACTTACCTTAGATTCCATTGTGTTTGATTTAAGGTATTTAGTTGAGGTATACAGTTAGGTGACTCTGAGCCCTGGGATAAGGCACTAGTCCTTCCTCTTGAGGTATGCATGGTTAACTACTACAAACACAAACATCATTTGATAAATCTTTAACAATCTTATATGAGATATAGTGGAATATTGTTTTAGACTCCTTTAGAGAAGTGAGTCAAGGGTACACCCGCTTGAGCACTGAAGCTCAAAGTGTAGAAGGATCCTTTGATCCTTGTCAGTTGGCCCTCTTCCTTGTGGACTTTGGAGTGGTGATAGAGTCAGAGTTTCATTTACATTATCCATCAAAGTGTAAATCTGCAAGTTGAAGATCAAAGGGAATAATCCACAACCAACAAAAATGGTGACTCTACTAGGGAGAACAATGAAAAAGAAGAATAGCTGTTAGAATCTCTGGTTGTAGTCATATTGAAGTATTCAAAATCTTATTGACCAGATTGATTTGCCCATCTGAGTCACCAACAAAAATGGTGACTCTACTAAGGAGAATCTAAAGAGAAAGGTATAAGTCTATTCTTATTTTCTTGTGTGTTTCAAGGATTTCCCATCTAGGTGGGTGGTGACTCAAAGGTTTGAAGCAGTGCAACATATTGAAGAAGCATGGATAGAAGAAGAAATACTAGGTCATTTGTCAAGAAGAATCTGGAGGTCAGTCTGAGCAATTACCTAGACAGGGAAACAAGAGCTAGATTAGAAGGAATGGTGAGTCTACCAGTGCTCCCATGAAAGAATAGAGAAATGCTAGAGCCAGAAGACCACATGTATCCTCAAATGAGGATGGTTCACAAAATAGAGTTGCTAGATCAGAAGGTGGTCACTCTAAAGAAAGATTTTATGATACCCCTGAGGTTGTATTTTATGATAGAGGTCCATTGCTTGCAGGTCATGATGAACAAAATAGAGATGTGGGTTTAGAAGTTGACTTGGATCTCGATGAAGATCAATTCAGAAGAGAACCCATGAGACATAGGTAGGTCTATTTCCCATATCAAAATCTTCCTGATATGGATGTGTCATCTGGTTCTGATGACATTATGGTTGATCCTGATGACTTGAATGCACTAAGGTTGTAGTTGGCAGAGCAGGATGCCATACATAAAAGATTATAGGAGGAGAGAGAGAGGCTGAAAAGGTAAATGCTTTGATAGAGAGGCAGTCTCTTTTGAGAAAAATAAATGAAATGAAGGAGAGAAACAAGATGCTTGCTTCTGCTCCTAGAACATTGCACCATGATGTGTTTGGTGATCTTGATACCTTGAGGAGTGAACAAGAGCACTTGCTTCAGGATCATGAATTTGAAAATGAGGGCCTTGTGATTAGACAAGTGCAAAGCTATGTCCCTTTGCCTAAAGATAAGGATGGGCATAGGATCACTAGACCTGCTATTATCATTAATGAGAAAGGAAAGCAGAAGATGGTGGGTGACCAAGCAAGCAAACTAGTGACAATACCAGGGATCCCACCACCTGATTCAAATAAGGACACTGAAAAGGAGAGAAGGAGAAAAGAAGATGATGGCCTTGCAAGAGAACTAGAGAGAGCTGAGGTGGACACTGCCATTGCAGAAAAGAAAAGGAAGATCCAATTTTTGCAGGCTTCTTCAGCTAATGCTCTTGGCCCATCTGCTACTGAACTAGGTATGCCATCTATGACTACTACTTTTCCACTTAGTAATGCTACTAGTTCTTTTCCTTCTTCATCTGTTAGGATAGGTGCAGATCCTAAGCAGTAGTCAAATGCACAGATAAATGTAGATGCTAATATTAATCCTAGGGTTAACACTAGTTTGAGCTTTCAAAGAAGACCTATGCAATTAGAAGGCTATAGGAAAATAAGTTTTGATGGAATTCCTGGCTATCCAAATGATTTTCCGAATGATATTAGAGATAAGGTACCTAAGTTTGCTGGTAATAATGCTATTAGTTGTGAAGAGCATCTTAGGTTATTTTTTGATATGCTTATTGATTATGAGGTAGAGCATGAGGATGTTGTCATGAAATTGTTTATTCAATCTCTAATGGAGGATGCTAGAGATTGGTTTAAAAGGCTCCCTGATAGATGTATTGATACTTGGGACTCTTTTGAGAAATGTTTCAAAGAGCAGTATGGTGATAGGCCTAATGCTAGCTTTATGTTTAATGAATTCAATACCAAAGGAAAAATCAAAATGAGTCTACAGCTGAGTTCAACATGAGATTTCAAAAAGGTATGCACAAGTTGTTCCAAGTTATGTGGTTGGATGACAATGTCTGTATGACTACATACTTCAATGCATTTGATAGGAAGATGGGATATTTATTGAGTGATAAAGAACCAAGAGCTCTTAGGGATGCTTTTAGGATTGCTGTCAATATTGAGAACAACATGAAAATATCAGGAAAGTTGGGTGGAAAGAGAGATGACCCAAAGTTGTTTGGGGACAAGAAATATAAGAAAGAAAATGATAAGAGTGTTGGATCTAGGAGGCAAGAAGAAGATAAGTTGGATAAGGTTCTTAATGCATTGAAGGATTTGAAGGCACCTGCAAATAGGAACATCAGTGCTCCTACCAATGAGAGGCCTCAGTTCAACAACAATTTTAGTAAGCAGAATAGACTGCAAAATTACCCCTACAACACCCAATGGAAGGATGGAAAAGCCTATTATCCCTGGTGCAAGAGGAAACAATGACAAAGGTTTCCCTAACCCTCTACATAAAGCTTCAATAAATGTCATGGAGAATGTACCTTGGTGTGTTGCATGCTAGTCCCCTCATTCTACAGAGCATTGTGTGGTTGCACAATCTATGGCTACAAATCAAGATTCTAGCAATGAGGAGATAGAACAAGAAGAAGAACAAGATGATGTTGGTTGCAACATGGATTCTTCATATCTAAGATATGAAGATGACTCTGATTTTGATGAAGAGGTAGATGTGAATGTGAAGAGACATAATCAGGCTCTTTTTCATCAAGAGGTTTTTTCTGATGGTGAATGCATTGATCAGAAAACATGTAACATGAACTCTTCTCCCAAGCTGGTAAATTTGAGAAGACCTTCCAGAGAAGAGATGGAGAGGATTACTGTAGAAATGATTGCCCAGGTGCAAACTAGAGGCATGGTGGCAAGGAATACAAATGAGAAAGTTGTAGGAATGTTTATAAAGAGTACCAACTCCAGAGAACATAATGAGAACAAATCAAAGGTTGATCACATGGTGAAATTCAAGAATGTAAAAGGTAAGAATTGTGAACCTAAGGGAGTTGGAATTGAAAAGGTCTCTAGTGAGATTGAGAAGCCAATTAACACAATGGCTAAGATTGAAAAAATGAAGGTGGTCAATATGCCTAATATGCTAGACAAGCACAAGGATGTTAAGGTGATGCAGATTGAAATTCCTACTTTTGCCTCTATTGACATGTTATCTGTATTGTCACAAATTACAGTTAAGGTTCCATTGTCAAAATTGTTAAGGATCCCTGAACATAAAGATAAAGCTATTGCGTGGGTTGATAATACTCACAAAAATGATACTTCATGCAATGGATCTCAAGATAAAGCTTTGAAGGATTTTTCTACTCAGGGAATTGTGTCTCAAATTCCTCCAATATATTTGGACAGTTCTATCAATGCCAGCCTTGAAAATATTGACCCATTCTTCTTAAGTGTTCTTGTGAGTGAGATGAAATTAAGAAATTGTATGATTGATAGTGGTGCCTCTAATACTGTCATGCCTTTCAAAATCATGGAGAGGTTGGGCCTTAAAGTTGATACAGTGCAGGGTAGGTGTTGTGCAATGGATCAGAGGGAGGTACTAGTTATTGGGACTATCAATGCAATGCCATATAGGTTGGCAGCATGTCTAGAGAAAGAGCTAACAATGAGTGTTTTAGTGGTGGATATCCCTCCTCATTATGGGATGTTGCTATTGACAAGATGGAGTGCTACCATGGGTGGAAGTTTACAGTGTGATTTGTGCTATGCAACTTTCAAGATTGATGATCAGTTTGTCAAGATTGAACAAGAGCCAAGAGTATGCCACATGATTGAGAGGAACATAGATAATGAAACTACATGTTTTTTGGATACTGATGTAAATGCTTTTAGGGCAGAGATCCCTGTATTTGAAAATGAACATACTTTGTCACCTATCTCTGCTGAGGTAGGTGCTGACTCTATGAAGGATGATTTGTGGGTCATGTACTTTGATGGTGCAAATTGCAAAGATGGTGTAGGAGCAGGTATTTTACTTATTTCTCCTGATGGAAACACCTACAAGTTCTCTTTCACATTGAATTTCTTTTGTACCAACAATATAGCAGAATATGAGGCCTTGTTGTTAGGACTGAGGTTGGCACAAAAGCATGGTATAAAATGCATAAGTTTTATTGGTGATTCTGAGTTGGTGGTGTCCCAAGTCAGGTCAGTGTATGCTTCCAAGAATAGAAGGTTGAAACAATATAGGAATGTAGTGTGAGATTTGATTGAGCATTTTGATGTCTTCAATACTGAGTGGAAGGATAGGAGTAACAACAAGATGGCTGACTTGTTAGCCAATATTGAAATCAATCCTAATGATGTTACATTCTCTGGTATTTCTAAAGTTGAAATTCAGGCTAGGCCTAGTATACAAGACAATATTGAGAATTGACAAGTTTTTGATGATGATAATGTTATTTTGAAGTTTATGGATTGCAAGGATCAGTATCATGGTCAGGAACTTGATTGTTCAGCCTTGGTTGAGTCAATAGAAGGAAGGGAGGTTGTCTTAGGCAATGAGGTCATTCAGCTTAGAACTAACAAGGTACCCAAGGGGCTTGTTATTTTGGAGACTGTCTTTGACAACCAAGATAGAGTTCAAAGGAATATCAAAGGAGAAGATCATGCTGATCTTGAGGAGATAAATCTTGGATCACATGAGGCATCTAAGAAAGTATACATTGGTAGAGATATATCTCAAAAGGTAAGGAGACCTTTGGTTGAATTATTGAGGAAATTTAGGCATGTTTTTGCATGGTCGTATGATGACCTAAAGGTTTATAGAGATGATTTATTTCAGCATGTTATTCCATTAAGAGAAGATGCTAAACCTTTCTGGCAAAAACAAAGGCCTATTAATCCTACTTTGGCACCCAAGATGCAAGAAGAATTAATGAAGTTGAGAGATGCTGGCATTATTAAGCCTATAAGGCATTCTTCTTGGGTGTCAAATCTTGTTCCTGTAAGAAAAAAGAATGGTGACATCAGGCTTTGTGTGGACTTTAGAAATTTGAACATCAGCTCATTGAAAGATAATTATTGTTTGCCCAATATGGAGGCTATGTTGCAGAGAGTAACCAGATCAGAATTGATGTCAATGATGGATGGTTTCTCTGGCTACAATCAAGTCATTGTTAAGGAATCAGAACAATTCAAGACAACCTTTACAACACCTTGGGGAACATATGTTTATGTGAGAATGCCTTTTGGTCTCACAAATGTCGGTGCTACTTTTTAGAGGGCAATGGATGTTGCCTTTTCAGATTTCATTAATGATTTCCTTGTTGTGTATCAGGATGATTTAACTGCCTATTCCAAGAGGGAAGAGGACCATTTTTCTCATTTAGAGAAAATATTTATGAGGGCCTTGGAATTTGGCATTTCATTAAACCCAAGGAAATGTGCTTTTGGTGTCACAGAAGGTAAGTTTCTTGGTCACTTGGTTGGGAAGTAAGGAGTGAGAATTGACCCTGAGAGGGTAGCAGCAATTGATAAAATTCAGAGGCCAAAGAATGTTAAAGGGATTCAATCCTTCTTTGGTTAAGTCAATTTTCTAAGGAGGTTTGTGACAAACTTTGCAGAGGTTACCAGACCTATTTCCAAGATGTTGAAGAAAGGATCTGTAATCAATTGGGAGGGTGAGCCTGATGAGGCTTTCAAGAATATCAAGCAGGCTATCAAAGATGCACTAGTGCTAAAGGCACCTGATTATAGTGTCCCAATGCATGTCTTTTCTTTTGCATCTTTTCACACTATTGATGCAGTTTTGTTACAAAAGAATAAGGATGGTTTTGAGCAGCCTATTGCATTTTTTAGTAAATCTTTGCAGGTTGCAGAATTGAAATATGACATAAATGAGAAACAGGCTTATGCACTTGTGAAAGCAATCAAGGCTTTTAGATGTTACTTGATGGGAGCAGTTGTGATTGCTTTTGTGCCAAGTGCAACTATGAAGGACATTTTATCATAGCAAGAGGTGTTTGGAAGAAGATGCAGATGGATCAATAGGATCCAAGAATTCAATGTTGAGATCCAGATCACTAAGTTGGTTAGAGCTAAAGGATTGGCAAGATTGATGGCCCAATCCAATCTAGATGCAAACCAGGTAAATCATTTTGAAATTGATTATACATGTGATATGGATGATTATATTTGGTATCAAGATATTATTTACTATTTGAGAAACATGAGGTGTCCAGATAGTATGAATGATAATCAAAAGAGGACATTAAAGTTACAGGCCATCAAGTATGTAATTGTGAAATGTAAGCTGTATAGAAAAAATTTGGATTGCATACTATTGAAATGTGTAGATGAGAATCAGGCTAATCTATTGTAGAAGGAGATGCATGAGGGAGTTTGTGGTGGACATTACATGGGTAAAACAACCACTCATAAGATCTTGAGAGTAGGATTTTGGTGGCCCACAATCTTCAGGGATGCAGAACAGTTGATAAGGAGATGTGATGCTTGTCAAAGGTTCTCTGGTAAGCTTAAGTTTTTAGGTAATGTACCATTAAAACCAGTAGAAGTTCAGGCTCCTTTCCAGTAATGGGGAATTGATTTTATAGGGGAGATACCAAATAAGTCAAGTGGAGGACATTCATGGATCTTAGTTGCCACTGATTATTTTACAAAGTGGGTAGAAGCTGTACCTACAAGGAATGCAACTAGCAGGGTGGTAATTGATTTCCTGATGAACAATATTGTTACAAGGTTTGGGTGCCTTGAGAGGATAGTGAGTGACAATGCTATGTGCTTCAGGTCTGCTGAATATAAGAACTTTTGCAAAGGTTTGGGAATTCAGATTTCTAATTCCTCACCTTATCATCCGCAAGGAAATGGTCAGGCAGAATCTACTAATAAGAGCTTGATTAAAATTTTGAAGAGAATTCTGGAGAAGAATAAGAGGGCATGGAATTCAAAGCTACCATTAGCTTTATGGGCTGATAGGGTAACTGTGAAGAGGGCCATTGGTTGTGCACCATTTGACCTAGTGTATGGAATTCATGCTAGAATGCCTCAGAATAATTTGTTGGAGATGTACAAGTTTTTGCAGTTGTATGATGATGACATTGATGATGAAATGCAGTTGAGAATTGAGGACCTCATTAGATTGGATGAAACTAGAAGAGGATCAGTTGCAAGGAATGCCAAATTGCAGTTGCAGGTTAAGAATCTATATGATAAAAAGATTGTTGACAGGAAGTTTGAGCCTGGTGATTTGGTGTTAGTTTGGAATGCCAGATTGGAGGATAAGGGGAAGCATGGTAAATTTGATCCCATCTAGTTAGGGCCATATCTTATTGATGAGAAATGGGGCTAAGATTCTTACATCATCAAGGATTTTAATGGTGATATTTAGGATTTGCCCGTTCATGGACAATTCTTGAAGCAGTACTTCATTTGAAGTACTCTATTTTCCATGAATAGTAGTTAGGGTTGTACATCTTGTAAATTCTTGTATATAGGTTGCTTGCCCCTGCCCTATTTTTCCCTAGTCTATCAAGTTTCTAGTCCTATTGCTTGTCTTGCCCTGCTTGTTCCTTGTTGTCTGTATTTTTGTCTAGTGGGATGGTCTGCTTAAACCAATGATTCTAGGTCCTTGCTATGCCTACAGGAGGCATACATCCCCAAACAGAGCCACTGTTAGCATGTGCAAAAATTTTCATGGCTCTTGGTCTTTTCCCCTGCTCTCTGCAATGATTTTTCTACTCCCAAGTTAAACCTTAGGCAAAACATTCAAAATCTAGCCGTTAGGTTTCAAAACTCATGTGTGCCCTAGCTTTATTCTTTTAGCACATTACCTTTCACGGGTCACTTAAAAGCACCTAATCCGCATGTGCCTTTTAAACAAGTTCCTTTTACCAAGTTCACGGTTAGGTCTTTTATGTCTTGGTGGGTCCCTTTTAATTCTTTTCCTAAGTCTTAGCTCCCCAGCCGCTTTAATTTTTCCTAAGTTTGGGTGCCTTACAAAATTTAATATATCCTAAGGTTCTCGGCTCTATCTTGCGGAGTTATTAGTGGGTCCACCTACCATATGCCTTGTCAGCATTTTGTGATTGGTCCATGGGTTAGTGATTGTGCTTGAGTCAGTGGGACCTAAATTTCTGAAGGCTCAGTAGGACCTGATAGTGTCAGAGGATCGATGGTTGGTGTAAGTTCGCATGGGATTTGTCAGAGCCATGAGATCTTACGCCAGCCATTGATGTTACTTTTTGTCAGGCGGCAGTTCCTCGGTGGGTCCTGTTTTCCAGGTAGTTCTTATGTGCCACATTGTTCTAAGTTGGCAGGTTTTCATTCATCTGCATGTTGATGAGTTGGTTTATGTCAGAGGGCCCACATTGAAGGCTTTTAATCTAATGGTCAGCGTATGATCGCAAGGAATATTCCAAGCCTTTGTGATCATGCACCATCCATCAGCTTTTATTCCATTTTTCCAGGTTGTCTATTGTACTCAGTGGGTCCGGTGTGACACGCGTGCTTGCAATTGGAGGTTTCTTATTGGTCGATGGTTGTTGAGGTGGATTTTCTTGGTGGGACAGCAACTTAATGGAAGGTAGTGATGGTGGCTTGCTGGTGGTTAGTCGCATGTTCGCATAGCCTTTTGCAAGACTATGCGATCATGTGACTAACATTTTCTGTCAACCCTTTGTAGTGGTGGTTGCAGTAACGGTTAGTGTTCACGGGTTGTCGCATGTTCGCATAGCCCATTTTTGGGCTATGCAATCTTGCAATAGGGCGCGATATGTGCTGGGGCCCATTTGTGGTTTTTTAGTGGGCTCATTGGTAGGTGGTGTCATGGTGATTTTTGGTTGGTTCGAGCTGGTGGGATGATAAAGTTTGAACATGGGCTGTCGTTCTTTGCAGGCACCAAGGATTTAGCCATTGTGATTCAAATTCAAATTTCTTTGAGAACTTCAAGTGACCAGAAAGTACTAAGATTTATGGAATTCATTGTAGAATTGACCCTATTCAGTGAGAAGCGACTGGTTTGCTATTTGCGGTGTGGTCCAAGGTGTTGTTGGATCATTTGCTGAGCTTGTACCATTTCATTTGTGTGCTCAAGGCTTGTTGCAGGGTGTCCTTTTGAGCCCAATTTTATGATCCCCTATACTTGTAGAGAAAAATTTCATGATTGTGGATCAGTTTAGGATTTCCTCTTTCCTGATTGACTGTGTTTCCCACCCCTGTAATAACTTTTTAGACTATTTCCAGTAGGTTGGGTGGTTGAGACCCTAACCCTAGCTGTCTGAAGCTTGTTGCATCTGATCTTGAGGATCCCAAGGTAGCTAGTGGTATAAGTTGCAGAATTTTGGATTTTGCAAGGGCTCCAAAACATTGTTGCTTTTGGTTCCTAGTTTTTGACTGTAATATAGTGATAGAAGTCTGATTTTGTGACTTTTCTGATCTTGGTATCATTCTGATTGTATATTGATTCTGATTGTGTTAATGAGAATATTTTGAATTCCAATCTTGTATCTTGTGTGTGTCTTCTTGCTTGTCTCTGAGCTCATATATGTTAGTTTCACAAAGTGTGCTAACATATGGTAAAAAAAGAGTATTTTGAATTTATCTCCGAGTTCCTAACAAAGTTAGGATTGAAGTCTTCTAGGTGAATTCAGTGAGTTTGCAGTCAGGTGTAGAATTTGATGTCCTTGTGCTTGAGGGAAAGGGGTAATAGGCAAAGCACTTACCTTGGATTCCATTGTGTTTAATTTAAGGTATTTAGTTGAGGTATACAGTTAGGTGACTCTGAGCCTTGGGATAAGGCACTGGTCCTTCCTCTTGAGGTATGCATGGTTAACTACTACAAACACAAACATCATTTGATAAATCTTAAACAATCTTATATGAGATATAGTGGAATATTGTTTTAGACTCCTTTAGAGAAGTGAGTCAAGGGTACACCCGCCTGAGCACTGAAGCTCAAAGTGTAGAAGGATCCTTTGATCCTTGTCAGTTGGCCCTCTTCCTTGTGGACTTTGGAGTGGTGATAGAGTCAGAGTTTCATTTACATTGTCCATCAAAGTGTAAATCTGCAAGTTGAAGATCAAAGGGAATAATCCACAACCAACATTAACCATTTTGAATATAGCTATACCATCCAGTTTAAGGTTCCACCATTCTTTTATTTTGTTCTCAAGATTTGGGTGAGCTAACCACATCTTTTCAAATCTAAAGGGAGCATTTCTTTTACCATTAAAAGGACTTGATGTGAAAGAAATAGGGAAATGGTCTAAGCTAATTCTTGCAAGAGAAGATAGGGAGCAAGAAACCTAGTCATCCAGTCCAGGGAAATGAGCACCCTATCATGCTTGACTTGGATAAGGTTGACTCCGGTTCTACGATTAGTCCAAGTATAATTTACCCCTTCTAGTTAAACATCTAGTAAACCTTCATTGCTAATAAAATCCATCAAGTCAACCATGCTATCTACTTGGGGATTATTCCATCCCATCTTGTCATTCTCTTTTAGAGGAGTATTAAAATCCCCCATTATCATCCATTGACTATTAGGAAAATTATTCATGAATTCATGCAATTTCTTCCATAGCCTAAGTCTTCCTATCTTAGTATTAGGAGCATAGACATTAATAAGGATCTATTAGCCCATTTTCCTATAAAATGAAAAACCCAAAGAAAATGGCCTATTCCTGTGCAAATCCTATAAAATTGTCATGCCCTAGCTGCAACAGGCTTTTGATCTACAAAGAAGATGTACAAGGTTTCATAGCTTGAGAAATTTTCCATGGACTAATCAAGATATGACCAAGCCCCATTTCAGATCGCATGTATTGAATTGCAAAAACCAGAGAGATATGGCTATTTGGAGGTTTGAGAAATAGGGTTTTATCCATGGATAAGGGTTTCCAATATTTTTATAAGTCTAAAACCCTTGGTGAATTATATTTTCTCATTACCTTTTTCAAGCCACTTAAGTCCCCTTTCTACACATATTTTATTTCCTTTCCTAAGTGGTTAAGTCTCTATTCAGCAACTTGGTGACTGAGTGTTCACATGATCTCCTGATCTTGGCGGCTAAGTTCTTAACATCTAGTGACTTGGCAAATAGTTAATGTTTCCCTTCAATCATGTGTTCACCATATATCTAGTCAAGGTAGGAGGTTTTCAGAGATTAAATATGATCCATAGATGTAGATCAAGATCAATGGTTGGTGTTGATTCTCTAGATGTAACCCAAGGTTAAACAAGTATCCAGCGACTCTGAGTTTTCTTCAGTCTCCTAGTCTCTAGATGGCCTGGGTTTAGTCAAGGGTTTATTTTCGGTGGTTAATTTTTTCATTTAATGATCTGGAGATGGAGGTTTTCTATGTTCTTGTGATCTAACCCAAGGTCAAGCATTCATCCAGTGAATTTGAGAATGCTTAGTCACGTAATCTCCATGTATGACCATAGTTAAAGAAAAGTCAAGAATTTCCCTTTGTCGTTGGATCACTTGATTAAAGGTGAGTTAAGTCAAGGGCTCAGTGATAGCCACATGATGAAATAGGATCAACAGTTGGTGCTTGATCTCGAGATATAATTGGGGGTTAAGTAAATGATCAAGTGACTTGGTGAATAAAGGCTATCTCATGTTCTCCAGATCTAACCAAGGTTAAGAGATATGTTCCAAGATCTAGTGGATACTTTAGTCACGTGATCTTGTGATCAAGCATGAGTTAAAGTTAAGAAGGCTTGGAGATTGATCTGGACTGTTGATGGAAATTGATCTGATGGTATTCATTTGTTTTCTTGATATGACCCAGAGTAAAACAAAGACTCATCGATCACACAAATACTTCATTCACATGATCTCTAGATCAGACTAGGGTTAAGATAAACCTTAAATGACCTAGCAAGTGCCTTCAGTCATGTGTTTTCTAGATCCATTGTGGTTAAGGGATGCTTTCCATGGTTATAGAGTAAAGAAAAGAAAGATCTGATGGTGGTTTTGTTATCACAAGGGACAAGTGCTTGAAAGTTAGTGATCATGGGATTGTGACAATTGTCTGATCTTCTAAGTGATTAAGACTGATAAAGCAATGGGTCCTTGTGCCAAGTGTTGCTGATGTGTTCTTTTCTGATTGGCCAAGAGAAGAGATGATGTACCTAGAATTTTCAAAGCTTGATCGACTATTGTAATGATTTATGGGAACCATTCGATGTGCTAGGAAGAAACAAGATCGACAACCATGTTTTAAACTTGATAGATTAACCGTTATTGGTTTATATTTGAATTTTCTAAGCTAGGGTTTGTAGGAAATAAAAAAGACTGTGCACCAGAAGGAACAAATGATCAAATATGATTTATTCTAGGGCTATAAGGACAAATTTAAAATTTTGAATTGAATGAGCTCCAAGGTGGTTGAGCCAAACATGATGAAATTTTGTGACCTCCATGAGCTTGATATTTTGTAGATGGTTTCTTCTAGATGCAGCAATTATGTTTTGGGCCAAGTTGTTAAAGAATTCATTTCCTGGTATGTAGAGGTAGCTAAGATATTAGTGATGAGTTACTTGCCATAGAGATAATGAGATCATACCCTGATTGCAATTTGACTACTAGGGTTTCTACAATGTGAAGGATATTAGATTTGTCTATGATATTTCCTGATTAAGTTAGGATCTTTCTCCCTATCACTTCTATAATAAATTAATTCTTGATTTCATGTTGTAATAGTTGGAAATGTTTCCCTAATTTTTACCTAAATGATGCTAAGCTTATTTCAATCCTTGTTCATATAAAAGGATTCCCAAGGTCATTTAGAGGGAGTTCTTTTCAGGGTTGAAAATAAGAATTATTTGCAAGAGACCAAAGATAGACTCAGTTCTATAGGCTTGCATCCAATGATTGGTAAAAGAGGTCTATAACCTCTATGTTTTACAAAGATCTTAATGAATCTATAGTTTTCTTATTCATTTGTGGATTATTCTATATTCAATAACTCACTCTTGTATCAGTTTGGCAACTAATATTAGGATTCCATAAGTGCTCAGAATCTTGTCTCTTATTTAATAGTTTGTAATTTCCTATTATCTTGTTAGTTGATGACTTCAAGATCGATTGTTACAGACATAAGTATTGTATGTTTTGATTTTTTTTTTATATTAAATTGAAAAGTTAAGTAAATTCTTGATATAACCTAGCAGAATTGCAAAGTATTGAGGATATCGGTAAGTAGTGAGATTCTCATTTGATTTTCATTTGCAAGGTGAATGATAAGAATTAACAATATAGTGAGGAATTTATTCTGAATATGCCCAATGGATAAGGGACTGATCATAGACATTTTGTCAAAATAGATGATCTTTCTTGTCTAATAGTTCTACCCCAAGACAAACAAATCAAATTCTAAATCTTTAAGTCTATAGTTGTGGACTTAATAGTGATAGCCCGTACTTTATTTGTGAGTAACTTGATAGTGTTATTAGCTTCACATCCTATCCCTTTATGTCATAGATAAAAAGAAGTATTATGGGCACATATATTCTTTGTGAGGATTAGTGAAAAGATTGAGATTAAGTGATCCTAATCCTAGGTGCACCCGCCTGAATTCTGCAGAGTTCAAAGTGTAGAAAGTCTTTATGATTTGTTCATTGGTCCTTATTCTTGTATGAATGTACTAATTGTGGGAAGTAAGCTACCCCATAGGTATATCTCTTCATTAATAAAGGTAGGTAAAATATTTTTAAACTAAGAGCCAACAAAATGGTGACTCTACTGGGGAATAGAGATGATATAGTCATGATGAATCTAGATTGAAGATCTCTGGTATTACAATTTTTTGCTAAAATAACATGGGTACAAGTAGAGATAGAATCCTGGCTGGCTTATTTATCTTATCTAGTAGTTACCGTTGAAAGAGTAGAGTCAAAATCTAAAAAAATTCACATCTTCTCACTAAGTGTGAGTGATGACTCTAAGAAATCTCTGCAGTAATGCTGAGAAGATTAAAATATCAAAGTATGAATCAAATAATTACCAAGGCCAGAAGGAAGGATCATCTTGAAGATAGGTTGGAGGGTGATCTCTAAAGTACTTCTAGGGCTTGTCAGCCAAGATCTGATAGGAATGCTGAAAACATGCCTCGGGCATGGAGACAAAGAAATACAAGTGAAGATGATCAAGTCCACACCAGTCAAGATGGTAACATATCAAAATATGAAGAGCCTATGGATTTGGGAGTAGGTCATCATGAGGACTATGATTTTCCTTTAGAGGATGGGGAGGGAAGATCACAATACAATAAGGGTATGGTCCCAAATAAAACTCTTGAAAATGATAGAAGGTCAAGAAGTAAAAGTAGGAGCAGACAAGATTTTTATCCTCCTTTTTCCCTTGGTGCTTTAGTACCCCAAGGCCTTCATGTCCCAGAAGAAAAAAAAGATGAAGTTCATGATGAAGATTCAGACTCTAAAACAACTCTCCCAGAATCTAAAGAGATCTTTGAAGAAGTTTTTAATTTGGAAAATAGACTCCAGGAAGAGATTGCCATTAGACAACAGAGGGAAAAGGAAAGATAAGATAAAATAAGACAAGCTATGGTAAGAGTTGAATAGTTAAAAAAGTAGATAGTAAACATGGAAGAAATAAATTATGTTCCAATTCCTAAAGGAGAAAAATAAAATCTCGTTATCCAAAAAGTATGTGAGGTAAGAAAACCTAGGGATGCATGCAGACAAAAGGCTATTGGGATTACAATCAATGAACCTATAAATGATAAAGATCCTTTGGACAGAGTATTAAGGTTAGAGGTTGACCTTGAAAATACCAGGAGAAAGAATGAAATAGTGGCTAAGGAACTTGAGAAAGCAGAGCTTGAAGCTATGGCTTTAGAGATGAAAAAGAAAATCATCTTTCTTAGACAATACTCAAGACCTCAAAATGCTATACCCAGTACTAACTCTGGAAACCATGACAACCAAAATGTTGTTATCAAACTAGTAGTTGTTACAAATGCCACTAAAACATCAAATAAAGCATCTACTTCTTAAAATGATGGATCATTGCAAAGAATACCGGTTCATATGGAAAGGTACATATAACATATTTTTAATGGTATTCCTAGTTATCCAAATTTGATTCCTAAAAAAATTAGAGAAAAACTTCCAAAGTTCACTGGCAATAATGTTGTGACATGTGAGAAACATTTAAAGAATTTCATTGATATAATAGATGATTATGAAATTGAACATGAAGATGTCATTATGAAATTATTTGTTCAATCATTAACTGAAGATTCCAAAGACTAGTTTAGAGGACACCCTTATGATTGTATTGGCTCTTGGGAAATAAATGAAGGTTTTATGTTGAATGAATTTAACAATATTAAGAAAAAATAGAATGAGGAAGTCCTTGAATTTAATGTTAGATTTCAAAAGGCAATGCATAAGCTTTTCCAAGTTATGAGACTAGATAAGAAAGGTTTTTTGGAAACATATCTCAATGCCTATGATGCAAAATTGGGTTACCTACTCAAAGATAAAAATCCTAGAACCATTAGGGAAGCCCATAGATATGCTATAAATATTGAAATTAATAGGAGGGTATCAGGAAAGCTAGGTAGGAGAGAGGAGCCTAAACCTCCTAGGTTTGTAAATAAAGAATTGGATAAAGCTTAAAATATAAAGCCTAGGGAGGAGGAAAATTTGAAACAAATCCTAAGTGCTTTGAAGGATTTGAATCCTAGTGAAAATAGAAATAGGTCACAAAAGAATGTTAAGCCTCCTTTTAATAACTTTGATAGGAAACCTAGGTTGCAGAGTTTTCCTTACAATACCCAATGGAAGGATGGAAGGCCTGCAATCCCAGAAAGAAAGGATAAACCAAATGATAAAACCCCTGATCCTTTACAAAGGCACTTTGTTAACATGATAGATGATGTCTCATGGTGCATAGTCTACCAGTCCCCACATGATCCTGATTATTGTGCAATTTCTCAAAATATAGATGTAAATGAGGAACATGATGGGGAGGAAGATGAATCTTATGATGAATGGGGTTGTGCTATGAAAATTTCACAACTATGGGAGGAAATTGATTATGTACAAGAAGATGAAAACCAAGATGCATCATATTCCCAAGGTAGAAATGAGATATATCATCAGTAGGTCTTTTATGATGAAGAGGAAGATATTGATAATATAATTTGAAATACAAAGGAGGGTGATGGGCCTATTGTATTAAGGAGGCCTTCTAATAAATAAATAGCTCAAATCACTACTGACATGGTTACTTAGGCTAAGGGTAATTATGTTCTGAGAAATAGAATAGTTGGTAATGTAGATGGTAGCCCAACAAGTGTATTTATTAAGAAAGGTCAAGAAGACACTAAGAAAGCACAAGATAAAAGTAAGGATGCTAATGGTGTCAGGAAGATGAATATAAAAGGGGGAGAAAAGCCAAGTCTTTCAAACAATATATATAGAGTAAAGGTGAAGACACTAGTGACAAGTACCCCTATTCCCCAAATGGAGACTAAGCAGAAGAAGGAAGACAAGCTGCATCTTGCATCATAGGTTGAGGATGAAAGTATATTTTAGGGAAGGAAAGATTTATCTAATGTCAAATATAAACCTATTGATATGAGTCAGTTGTTATCTCAGATAATAGTTAAGGTTCCATTAATGTAAATGATGAGAAAAGGTGAGAACAAAAAGAAGGCCCTTACATGGATAAATGGCGTTCTCTCAACAACCATTCAAAAGACAGAAAACATTGAGACAACAAGAGAAACAAAAGGTAAATCTGAACAGAAGGGGAATGATATTGAAGAAATTGTTTCATAAATACCCAATATTGATCTAGATACAAATTTTGTCAGTACTTCTATGGGAACTGGTGATCCTTTTTTCCTTACTCTAGTCATAAATGGAAAAATGTTGAAAAATTGCATGATAGACTCTGGAGCTTCCAATATAATTATGCCTGCTGAGGTCATGAGAACAATGGGACTTCAAGTGGATACTCCTCATGGGACATGTTAGGCCATGGATTCCAGAGAGGTACCTATCATTGGAACAATTAAGGCCTTGCCCTACAAACTTGTAGCTTATCCTGACAGACAACTAACTATGAGTGTACTAGTTGTTGACATACCACCTCAGTATGGAATGTTATTGTCAAGAAAATGGAGTGTAGCAATGGGAGGTAGTATATAGTTTGACTTATCTTTTGTGACCTTCAAAATTTTTGGTCAAAATGTTAAGGTATCTAGGGAAAACATAACTTCCCATAAGATTGAAGAAGAAACACAAAATGAAAACATGAATTGTTTCCTTGACACTAATGTTAATTTTTTTCAAGTACAAAGCCTAAAGGTTGAAGGAAAAGATGAGCCTTTAATTTTGTCTAATGATAAGGAGAATTTGACAGATCAAGATGGTTTATGGACCAAGTACTTTGATGGTGTAATCTCTAAGGAGGGAGCTAGTGTAGGTGTGTTGTTAATTGCTCCTACTGGAAGGACATTTAAGTATTCATTGACTTTAATGTTCCCTTTTACAAACAACACTATAGGGTATGAGGCTCTATTAATAGGGCTAAGATTGGTTTCAAAACACAAAATCAGAAACATTAGAGTGATTGGAGATTCAAAACTTGTGATATCTCAAGTAAGATCCAAATATGCATCAAAGAATGATATACCGAAACAACATAGAAATGCAGTTTGGGATGAGATTGAATGTTTTGATTCTTTTGGTATTGAGTGGATGGACATAATTCAAAAAATAATGGCTGATCCACTTGCAAACATTTCTTTAAGACCAAAGGATATTACATTTTCTGGAATTTCCAAAATTGAGATTCAATACAGACCTTCCATACCAAACAACATTGAAAATTGGCAAGTTTTTGAAGATGATTTGGACATCTTAAGGTTTTTACATTCTAAGGTCAATCTTGAGGATAGAGAACTGAATTTCAGTGGGTATGTGGAAACTTTAGATGGTAAGCATATTGTTCTTGGTAGGGAAGTCTTACAATTGGAAACAAACAAGGTCCCAAAGGGTTTGGTTATTCTTGAGAGGGCATTTGATAATAATGATAGGTTCTTTTCAAGAAAAAATATGGATAAGCTAAAGAATCTAGAGGAAATTAATTTAGGGACAGTTGAAACTCCAAAAAATATATATATTGGGAGAAAGTTATCTCCCAAAATAAGAAAGTCCCTGATTGATCTTCTTAAAAAATATAGGCATGTTTTTGCATGGTCTTATGATGACTTAAAATCTTATAGACAAGATTTGTTTCAACATGAGATTCCTTTGAGAGAAGGAACAAAGCCTTTCAGACAAAAGTTAGGACCTATGAACCTTACTTTGGCACCAAAAATGAAAGAAGAATTGTAGAGAATGAGTGATGTAGGCATCATTCAACCTATTAGGCATTCTACATGGGTTTCTAACTTGGTCCTAGTAAGGAAAAAGAATGGAGACATTAGGCTTTGTGTTGACTTCAAAAATTTAAACATGAACTCATTAAAAGTTAATTACAGATTGCCAAACATGGAGACCATGTTACAAAGAGTTACTAGTTCAAAGCTGATGTCTATGATGGATGGTTTTTCAAGCTACAAAAAAGTTATTGTCAATGATACTAAACAATTTAAAACTACATTTACTACTCCATGGGGTACATATGTGTATGTTAGGATTCCTTTTGGTTTGACAAATGCTGGAGCTACTTTTCAAAGAGCCATGGACGTGGCATTTACAGATTTCATCAACAAGTTTCTTGTGATATATCAGGATGACCTCACAAAATACTCAACAAAGGAGGATCAACATTGTGGACACCTTGGAAAAAAAATTGTGAGAGCTCTGGAGTATGGAGTATCTTTGAACCCAAAGAAATGTACTTTTGGGGTAATAGAAGGTAAGCTTTTGGGTCACATCATGTCTAAGGATGGAGTTAGAATTGACCCTGAGAGGGTAATTGAAATTGAAAAAGTACCATTACCAAGAAATGTCATAGGAATTCAGTCTTTCTTTGGACAAATAAACTTTGTTAGAATATTTGTCCCAAATTTTGCTGAAACTAGTGTCCCTATCTCCAAGATGTTGAAAAAGGATGCAAAGATGGACTGGACTGAAGAAGCTAGGAGGGATTTTTGTGAAATCAAGCAATAAATCAAGGATGCACCTATGTTGAGGAGACCAGATTATAGTAAGCCTCTCCAAATATTTTATTTTGCTTCCTTTCATACTATTGCTATAGTATTGTTACAAAAGAAATCAGAGGGTTTTGAGCAGCCCATATCTTTTTTCAGTAAGTCTTTACAAGTAGCTGAATTAAAATATGATATAAATGAGAAACAAGCCTATGCACTGGTTAAAGCTATCAAAAATTTTAGATGCTACTTAGTTGGAGCAACTATAGTTGCATATATGCCTAGTGCTATTGTGAAAGACATCTTAGTACAACATGAAGTTTCAAGAAGAAGGTGTAGATGGATTAACAGGATTCGGGAATTCAACATTGACATTCAAATCACAAAACTAGTCAAAGGAATAGGATTAGCTAAACTCATGGCCCAAAGAAATTTATATGCTAATCATATAAATGTTCTTAAAGAAGAACATAGGCCATATGTATGTGATTTGGATTGTTGTGATTGGTACAAAGATATTGTTGGATACTTGCAGAGAATGTTTCTTCCTCCTGAAATGGATGACAATAAAAAGAGGACTGTCAAATTACATGCTATAAGGTATGTGATTTTCCAAGGTGAATTATTATGGAGGAGATATGAAGGTGTTTTGCTCAAATGTGTTGATCATGAAAAGGTTGAACACTTGTTACAAGAAATGCATGAAGGTGTGTGTGGTGGCCATTACATGGCTAAGAAAACTATGCATAAGATATTAAGGTTTAGTTTTTGGTGGCCTACAATTTTCAAAGATGCACATTTGCTTGTCAAGAAGTGTGATGCATGCCAGAGGTTCATAGGAAAATTAAAATTTAGTGGCAGTTTGCCTTTAAAACCTATTGCAGTGATGGCCCCTTTTCAAAAGTGGGGTATGGACTTTATTGGGGAAATCCAAAACAAATCAAGTGGGGGTCATTCATGGATCCTAGTAGCCACAAATTATTTCACTAAGTGGGTGGAAGAAATTCCCACTAGAAGGGCTACTAGTAAGGTGGTGATTGATTTTATGATGCAGAATATCTTGACCAGGTTTGGATGTCCTGAGACAATAGTAGTTGATAATGCAATGTGTTTTAGGTCTGAAGAGTTTGGTGACTTCTATCAGCAATATGGGATTTAGGTCTCATATTCATCCCCTTATCACCCTCAAGGTAATGGTTAGGTAGAATTGAGTAACAAGAGCTTGATAAATTTTTTGAAAAGAGTTCTTGATAAAAAAAAGAAATCATGGGATTCCAAGTTGTAGCTAGCTCTATGGGCTGATAGAGTGATAGTATAAAAGGCAATTGGTTGTGCTCCTTTTGATTTAGTTTATGGAATTCATGCAAGGTTACCACAAAATAATCTAATGTAGATGTATAAGTTCATCCAAATGTATGATGACGATTTGGATAATGAGATGAGGATCAGATTGGAGGATCCAATATAGTTGGATGAATCAAGAAGAGAGGCTCATGACAAGAATATCAACTTACAGTTGCAATACAATAGCCTATATGACAAAAAGACCACAGTTAGAACTTTTTGCATAAATGATTTGGTTCTGATGTGGAATTCTAGGCTGGAAGATAGGGGAAAGCATAGTAAATTTGACCCAATATGGTTGGGACCCTATCTCATTGATGCAAAGTGGGGATCTAACTCCTATATCTTGAAGGATCTGGTTGGAAAGGCTTTGGAATTTCTAGTTCATGGACAATTCTTGAAGTTGTAATTTTTGTAAGGTACTATCTTTATCCATGAATAGTAGGTTATTTTTCCCTTTCAATTGTGTGTTTCTTTTCCCCTTTCCTATTTTAGTTCTTCTTGTTTTTTGAAGAGGTACCATGCAAGTTTTCTCCAATAGGTCATTTTCTCTCCCAATGATTCTAATTCCTTGCTATGCCTACAAGAGCCATACATCCCCAGTTAGAGCCACTGTTAGCCCATTTTCCCATAAAATGCAAAATCCAAAGAAAATGGCCTATTCCTATAAAAATCCTAGAAAATTGTTATGCCCTAGTTGCAACACACTTTTGATCTACGAAGAAGATGTACAAGGTTTCATAGCTTGCAAACTTAGCCATGGAAAAATAAAGATATGACCAAGCCCCATTTCAAATCACATGTGTTGAAATGCATAAACCAAAGAGATATGGTTGTTTGAAGGTCTGAGAAATAGGGTTTTATCTATGGATAAAGGTTTCCAAAATTTTCCTAAGTCCAAAACCCTTGGCCAATTATATTTTCTCATTACCTTTCTCGGGCCACTTAAGTCCCCTTTTTGCACATGTTTTATTTCCTTATCTAGGTAGTTAAGTCTCTATTCAATGACTTGGTGACTGAGTTTTTGCATGATCTCCTGATCTTGGCGGCTAAGTTCTTAAGATCTAGTGACCTAGTGAACAATTAATGTTTCCCTTCAGTCGCATGTTCACTAGATATCCAGTCAAGGTAGGAGGTTTTCAGAGATTAAATATGAGTCATAGATGCAGATCAAGATTGGTGGTTGGTGCTAATTCTCCAGATGTAACCCAAGGTTAAACAAGTATCCAATGACTCTAAGTTTTCTTGAGTCGCCTATTCTCTAGATGGCTTGGGTTGAGTCAAAGGTTTATTTTTGGTGGTTAATTTTTTCATTCAGCAATTTGGTGACTAAGGTTTTTGCGTGTTCTCATGATCTAACCTAGGGTCAAGCATTCATCTAGTGAATACAATAACACTCAGTCATGTAATCTCCAAGTATGACCATAGCTAAAGACAAGTCAAGAATTTCCCTTTTTCGTTGGATCACCTGATTAAAGGTGAGTTAAGTCAAGGGCTCAACAATTCAGCGATAGCCACAGGATGAAACAGGATCAATGGTTGGTGCTTGATCTTGAGATATAATTGGGCGTTAAGTAAATGATCTGGTGACTTGGTGAATAAAGGCTATCTCATTGTTCTCTAGATGTAACCAGGGTTAAGAGATATGTTTTGAGATCTAGTGAATACTTCAGTCACGTGATCTCATGATCAAGCATGAGTTAAGGTTAAGAAGGCTTGGATATTGATCTGGACCATTGATGGCAATGGCTTTGGTGGTAGTCACTTTTTCTCTTGATATAACCCAGATTTAAACAAAGACTCAGTGATCAAACAAATGCTTCATTCATGTGATCTCTTGATCAGATTAGGGTTAAGATAAACCTTCAATGACCTAGCGAGTGCCTTTAGTTGCATGTTTTCTAGATCTAGTGTGGTTAAGGGATGCTTGCCATGGATAAAGAGTAAATAATAGTGAGATCTGATGGTGGTCATGTTATCGTAAGGGATAAGTGCTTGAAATTTAGTGATCATAGGATTGTGACAACTATCTGATCTTCCAAGTGATTAAGACTGATAAAGCAGTGGATCCTCATACCAGGTGTTGCTAATGTGTTCTTTTCTGATTGGCTAAGAGAAGAGATAATGTGGCCATAACTTTCAAAGCTTAGTTGACTATTTTAATGATCTATGGGAACCATTCGATGTACCAAGAAGAAACAAGATCGACGGCCATGTTTTAAACTTAATAGATTAACCGTTGTTGGTTTATATTTGAATTTTCTGAGCTAGGTTTTGTAGGAAATAAAAATGACCATGCACCAGAAGGAACAAATGATCAAATATGATTTCTTCTTGGGCTATAAGGAAAAATTTTTAGTTGAGAATTGAATGAGCTCCAAGGTGGTTGAGCTAAATATGATCAGATTTTGTGGCCGCCATGAGCTTGATATTTTGTAGATGATTTCTTCTGGATGCAGTAGTTATGTTTTGGGCCAAGTTGTCAAAGAATTCATTTCTTGGTACACATAGGTAGTTGAGATATTAGTAATGAGTTACTTTCCATAGGGATAATGAGATCATACCCTGATTGTAGTTTGACTGCTAAGGTTTCTACAATTTGAAGGATATCAGATTTGTCTCTAATATTTCTTGATTATGTTAGGATCTTTCTCCCTATCCCTTCTGTAATAAATTAATTCCTAATTTCATGTTGTAGTAGTTGGAAATTTTTCCCTAATTTTGACCTAAATGACCCTAATCTTGTTGCAATCCTTGTTCATATAAAAGGATTACCAAGGTCATTTAGAGGGAGTTCTTTCCAAGGTTTTCAAATAAGAATTATTTGCAAGAGACCAAAGATAGAATCAGATCTATAGGCTTGCATCCAAGGATTGGTAGAAGAGGTCTATAACCTCTCTATTTTACAAAGATCTTAATGAATCTATAGTTTTCTTATTCATTTGTGGATTATTCTATGTTTAGTAACTCACTCCTATATCAGTCTAGCAACTAATATTAGGATTCCATAATTGCTCAAAATCTTCTCTCCTATTTAATAGTTTGTAATTTCCTATTATCTTGTGACATGATGACTTCAAGATTAATAATTGTAGACATAAGTGTTGTATGTTTTGATATGTTTTGTTGTTAAATTGAAAAGTTAAGTAAATGCTTGATATAACCTAATAGAATTGCAGAGTATTGAGGAGGATATAGGTAAGTAGTGAGATTCTCATTTGATTTTCATTTGCAAGGTGAATGATAAGAATCAACTATACAGTGAGGAATTTCTTCTAAATATGCCCAATGGATAAGGGTCTTATCATAGACATTTTGTCAAAATAGATGTTCTTTCTTATCTAACAGTTCTACCCCAAGATAAACAAATCAAATTTTAAATCTTTAAGTTAGTAGTTGTGGACTTAATAGTGATAGCCCCTACTTTATTTGGGAGTGACTTGATAGTGTTCTTAGCTTCACATCCTATCCATTTATGTCATAGATAACATGAAGTATTATGGGAACATATCTTATTTGTCAGGATTATTGAAAAGATTGAGATTAGGTGATCTTAATCCTACGTGCACCCGCTTGAATTCTATAGAGTTTAAAGTGTAGAAAGCCTTTGTGCTTTGTTCATTGGTCTATGTTATTGTATGAATGTATTGATTGTGGGAAGTAAGATACCCTATAGGTATATCTTTGCATTCATAAAGGTAGTTAAAATCTTCTTAAACCAAGAGCCAAAAGGATCCAAGAAAATTTATCCTTATGACTACAAACATTGACTGCAAGAAAATTTTTGTCCTCATGCATAAGCTGAAAATTAAAGCTAGAAAGATTCTAAAAAATAGCCATACCTCTAGAGGGTCCTTCAGAGTTACAATCAAGGCATCCCCCATTTTTAAATAGTTTAATCTTTTCAACTTTATCTTTCCTCATTTTAGTTTCTTGAATAAGTAAAAAATATGTCTTAGAGTCCCTAACAAGATTCCTAACTACATCTTGCTTGTGAGGCCGCTTAAGTCCTCAAATATTCCATTATGTGATCTTCATAAGGGGATTGGAGATCATACCTCTAGGATGGTCATTTATTTGCCATCTACTATGTTATGTTTTTCTTTTTGGTCTCTCAGTTCTTTATCTGATATTCTTCCTATTTCTTTTTTTGGAGTACCAACATATACTTTCTACTTCCCTCTAGTCTGGTCTCCTTCTTGCTTCTGAGCACCAATCTTCTTGGCCATTCTAAGAATAGATCCTTTCTTAGAAACACTATCTCTTTTCTTCCCTGAATTAAATATTTGGTCATTTGAGATTCCAGGTCCCAGAGGAGAGCCTTTCTTACCTGAGTTATTTTTTTTCTTAAGCTCCCCAACCTTAATCCAAGGTGTAATAACCTCTCCGATAATTATACTTGGACTCTTTGATTTGGACATTACATTATGATGGTTAGAGCTATGTATTCACATTTATGTTTATGATGATGGTATGCTTATCAGATATTTAGACATACTCAGTTATAATTATTGTTTATTGTTTATGAAATTGGAAATCATTTATCTTGTATATGCTTATGAAGATTTAAAGAGCTAACCCAAGGATTTGGAAGCTAACCATTATATATATGTGATTCCTCATGTTTTATGTATATGTGATTGATGTGTTTCATGACTAAGGACGAAGTCGTAGTTACTCACTTAGTTGAGGTCCACATGATGTATCGATCCTAGTCATCTGTTTGCAAATGCCTTATTGTATATATCTATGCGCATGTATCTCTTCTCGGTGATGCAGGCTTGCAGGTACCAGGCATTGTCTCCACTTAGTCCCACAAGTCTGAGCGAGCCCTCAAAATCCTCGATCATTGTTGTTGTTATGGAGATATCACCAAGGTTCCATGAGAAGGAACTCAACCTCTAACCCTTTTGACCTTTAGGCGGGGAGTTCTTGAGTCAATCCCTTGTGTTGTTGATATATCATTATGTATAACAGCTTGTTAGATTATGGTGATCTTGTTTCTTGTTCTTGTCCCTTTCATTTTAGGAGACTAAGGTTTGGATATGGTAGCTTTAATTGTTCTTAATAATATGCTCGATTGTTGCTCATAGATAATTTATTTCATGCGAGTATTGAATGTTGTGCTTAATTTCACTAATCTTGTTAGACCATCTTGTGTTAGTGATCACCACACATATATACATATATATATATATATATATATATATATATATATATATATATATATATATATATATATATATATATATATATATATATATATATATATATCCTGATTTTACTTTGTATGGAATATGATTTATTATTTGATTGGATAATAATATTTTATAATACCATAATAATGAGATTTTTATGATATTAATAATAACATTGTTTTTTAATATTATTATTTTTAATAATATTATAATAATATATATACACATAAGCATATGGGTGCACACATATGCCTATGGTTGCATATATATATTTAATAAATATTAGTGTGTGAAAGTAATTGTATTTTAAATTATAATAATAAATAAATTATTTACTTAAAGGATTAATTATTATATGGTAAAACTTTTACCATAGCTTTAGTAAATATGGTGATAAGTAATAATAGTAATAAATTATTTCCTTTTCCTTAAATAAAGAAAAATAACATTAGTTTATTAATATTTATGAGGCTCTCATATTAGATTTTATTATTAATAATATTGAATTAGCTATTCCCTTCCCGTGAATGGCTTTAATGAATAAATTAAATCCTAAACTATAAACTATCTTTTGGTCGGGATGGTTACAACGGTTGATTTTCCCGTGCAACCAATCCTTCAACCTATTTACAGGAGAGATATTTGAAGGATAGGGGGGTTGGCTGAAAAGGAGACTCAAGAAATTGGATTATTGCTTTGAGAGGATATTGTATTTAGGGAGGGTTTTTGGCTGGATTATTCATAGGAGAATTGATCTTAATTTTAGGATATCATTATTGATTATTTTATATTTGGAAAAGGTGGTGTCTGCAATCGGAAGGCTTTGGTGGAGTGCTAGAAGTAGGCCAAGTTGATTGATTCCTCCTTCTTCAATGGTTGTATTCTCCGGAATCCAGGTAGGAGCTATCCTGCAAGATGCTCCTCCTTATTTGATTTGTGTGATTGTTTTGTTCTGTATTTGTGGTTGCTTCACATGTACAGGCAATATGAATAATATATTATTATATTGTATTATGTTTGTTTTTCCTGTGTGAAGGGACTTAGGAGAAAGGATAGATATGTAGTAAATATTTTATTGTACAAATGATTATTTATTCTTTTGTGTGTTATTATATTTTTTGAGAAGCTATATTGTTTGTTTACTTGCTGGAAAATATAGACTGTGATTTAGATTGCAAACTATGTAACTACTCTTGCCTACTCTCTGGGAAAAAGATAGTATCATTAATTGTATTACACAAACCTAGAGAAATACAAACTATCCTATTACTTTTAATAATAATAAAATTCATCAACACAAGATAAAATTTATTTAAACAATAATCTTATCTATGACTATCCTAACATGACAGATATCTGCCCTCTAGATAGACCCATACTCAGATGCCTATAACATTTTATTCAGATAAAAACTCCTCAATAGCTCTGGTGAGGATAGGCGTAATTAGGTTTTGTAAAACATATCCGAAGTTCATAAAGATCCAACAGTTGGTTTGAAAGTTATGGCCCCCGCACTGAGGGTCATTTTTTCTGATACTGTATTGTTCGTCAATCAGTGATCTCTATTTTTAATCTCTTGTATATACCTGCATCCAAATACTTAATAACACATAATTATATATTAATATTCTTCTCTCATAATCCATAATAACCAAAGAAATTGAAGAGCCTATGTGCTCATTAAAGCTTCAAAACAATTGATCGATTGCACCAAATCAATAACAAGGATAGTCAATGTAAATGATGACTTCCTCTATTCAAAGCCTCATAAAAATAAATAAAACTTGTATGAAAATGGTTAATAATAGAAACTAATATTATATAAATTCATTTAAAATCTCATTTGCATTGGAATGGATTTTTTCTTTAAATACAAAGGGGTTGGCTATACCCTCATGGCAGAGAACACGAACGTTGTAAAGCTTTTGATTTGTATTCAAAGAAAACTTTATTTCCCTCTCTCTTCCACACACCAAACCCTTTAAAAATCTCTCCAAATTTGAGTGTTATGTGTCTATGATATTTTGGTAAGGGTAGGAAACCTAGCTTGTCACTTAGAGTTTCCACCTAGCCTTAGAACTTTTTGGGAAAGGGTTTGTACTTTAATTTTATTTTCAGTTGTTATTTGGGAAAGGTTACTCCAACCCTAGGTACGGCCTAGATATCACTTCCTTGTGGACCTTGTTGTTTATCTCCTAGCACGTGGGAGTGGACCTTTGTGGATCCACGTGGTTGGGTGGTGATTCTTTTCGAGGTATTGTTCATGTTTGTGCTATTCATGGAGCATCAGAAGCTGTTGAAGATATTTCTCACTATTTTTCATGTTTTATCTTAGAAAGAAAATTGCAAAAATATTGTAAAGTGTTATTCATATTCACATAATCCTATAAGGCCTTGTATAGTAGAAGATATATTGTAAGCATTCATGTAATTGGAAAGGGTATATCTAAGAAAATTATGAGAATGAAAGTCAATATTTATTATTGTTGTTGGAAGCAAAGTGGCATGTTTCTTATTACTATTGTTCAAGAAAAGTTAGTAAAACAAATGTGTTAATTTCATATGATAAATAGTTTAACTCCTAGATAAATTCTTTTGCAAAGATTATGCTTTAAATGGTTATGAAATAAGGTTTAGGGAATATTGATGGAATCAATTTGGTTAGTAATCAAATGATAGCATTTATATTTCTCTCTAAAGAATTTCTAAGGTTATGCTTTAAGAGTTAGTACACTTAATGATCTTAAAATAATTATAAATGTACTATAAGGGAGCCTTGGAAGGAATGTAAGTTAAATGATGTTTATGGATTGTTCATGCAAATCTTTTAAAGTTCAAAATTTTTCATAATTCGTTACTTAGGTTTTCTTTTCTAAAGAGAATCTTTATTCTCTTTCCTGGTTCCCTTGCGGGGCATGACACAAGGATTCTCCTTTTCATCAAGATCCATATTATCTTCACTTCCCCAAGACCTATTAACTATTGGGGTTGAGAAATTTTCCTTACTATTCCCTTTTAAGGAACCACTATGATTATGACCATGAAAAATATTACATCCCTATCCTTCCTCTATAACTTGATTAAGCTCAATGGATTCTAACCCTTTCAAGGAATCTTCCACCCTTGATTCTATTTCAGTCTCTTCTCCCCTAGGAGATCTTTCTCCTCCTTTATTTCTCAATTTAGGACTGGTAGTCTTATTGACACTTTCTTCTAAAACCACATTTTTCTTCTCTTGATCATTTTCCTTTTGAGTTTCACCATTAAGTACATCTTCCTAAATCTGATGGTTCTCAACACACTTTGGGCCCAAAGGATTTTCATTTGTCTTCTAGGCACAAACCTCTTTAGAAGCCTTTTGAATAAGAGAAGATTCCTCAGCTCTCTCTAGGATAGGACATATTTTTTCTTTCCACTCCATCTTCTGTTCTAAAGACTTATCCTTCATCTTCTTTTTATCCTTTTGAGGGCATTGTTTCACCCAATGACCTAAATTCTTACATAAAAAGAAAGAAAATGGAATTGATTCATATTGAACTTCTTGAATCCATTTACCCAGTTTTGAGTTTATGGTAATGACTTGTGGAAGTTCAAAATATTGTTGAATGTTCACACAAATCTAGACATACACTTGTCTAGTCCTTGCCACAGTCATAGGATCTATTGATAGAAGCTCACCAAAAGCTCTAGCAAGACCAACAAATATATCTTCATGCCAATATTCCAAAGGCAATCCAAGAAGCCTGACCCACATAGGGGTTGCAAAAAAGAAGTTATCATTATAGTCCAAATTAGTTGACCATTTTTGCAGTGACAAAGAAGATTTACCCATCATCCAAGGACCACCACACGACACTTTAGATAGGTCTTCCTGGTTAGAGAATTCAAAAGAAAAAAATCCTTTTGGCATTGCTTCTATATCCACTTGACCCTTTAGTCACCACTTCTTATCCATAAAGGATCTTACCAGATCAATATTTAGTCTTGGTCCCACAAACTTACCAACTAGAGTTGAAGCCATAATTGATATTACGTGGTCAACTAACAGGTCCATAATGAAAATTCCAAAAGATCCCTTTTCTGGGGCAGAGATAATATTAACCTTAGGGAACAAAGATTTCCCAGAAGGCTTAACACCAAATAAACCTGACCATTTCCCTTTATCGAGAAGAGATGAGAAACCACTTGATTTTCCTCCTTGAGGTTCCAAGGGGGAAGACTTAGACCCTTCTTCATCCTTAAGACTATTGACCTTTTTTGTCTCTGACCCCTTGGAGGGAAAAAATTCCTTGTTGAATGAAGCTAGAGGTGACACACCAACCTTTTCCACATTTCCTCCTTGAGGTTCCAAGGGGGAAGACTTAGACCCTTCTTCATCCTTAAGACTATTGACCTTTTTTGTCTTTGACCCCTTGGAGGGAAAAAAATCCTTGTCGAATGAAGCTAGAGGTGACACACCAGCCTTTTCCACATTCCCTATCACCGAATCCAACACAATTCCTGCATCCCCTATCACAGATCCTGCAGCAAACCCTCCATCTCCCAGTTTCCATAACACAAGGTAGGTAGGGATGAGGGGCCAAAGGCACACCCTAATCCAAATCTACCTTGCAGAGATCACACATGGAACAAACAACACACAAAGTGAGAGAAAGAATGAAGATTAGATCCATTATATTTCATCAAATAGAATCATACATGTCAGACTGTAAGGACTTCCCAATTAGGGCCAAATATTACAATTCAATTACAATAGTCCTCCAACATGTGAGTATTCAGAAACTATCTTCAATCTTCTAACTCCTATCTCTCATCAAAACTTACTCCTAAACTACAACCAACAACTACAATATATACAAGAGGCTACCAAAACAAGTCAGCCTTCAGATCCACCATTAACAAAAGAAAAAACTAGATCTAGGTCCACATACTTCCTAATCATAGATACCAACATTAAATTCATGACCACAATTAAGTGCACAAGTTGGCCTCAATAGAAAACCAAAAGAAACAACTCAGTAAACAAGGATAACTAAGCACCAAGAAAGGATAACTGAATGCCAGGGAATTAACTAACCATCTTGGTTAACAAAGGAATTGAGAAACTACCGAGCCAACTCATTCAAAGAAGGAACCAAGCAATACAGAAAACTCAAACTTGTTTTTGGTGACATAGGATTGCCAAGGACCCAAGATGCTCCTATATCAGACACCTGGGGTTATTTGAAATGGTTCTCTGAATCATGTAGCAGGTACAATCTGAGCTGAATCCAACTCATATTGTGAAATCCATGAACTGTCTTCAATCGGTATGTTCTTCCAATTTACTAGATATTCCATATATTGTTTTCCTCGTGCTTCTGCCAACTCTTTGTTCCAAAATCTTCTCAACTTCTTTTGTCTATTTCTTAGGATAATCATTCAGTACTGTCATTTCTTCATCTAATTCATGGTACTCATACAAATTAGAAATGTTGAATATAGGTGATATATCCATGTCATCAGGTAATTCAATCTCATAAGAATTTCCACTCTCAAATTTCCTCAATATCTTGCAAGGACCAAACTTCTTCATTTTTAGCTTCCCATATGTTCCAATGGGAAATCTGCCTTTCTTCAAATGAACCATTACTTCATCACCAACTGAAAAAGTCTTGTGTCTTCTTGATCTATCAGCTCTATCTTTGTATTTTTTATTACTTTTCTCCAACTTATGTTTCACTTCTTCATGCAGCACCTTCATGAACTCAACAAACTTTACTCCTTCAACACTTCTCTTTTCTTCACCAGCAATTTCCTTCAAATCTGATATACCTCTCAGTTGTACGCAATTTAAAATCTCAAAAGGTGTTTTTCCAGTACTCTTATTCACTAAATTATTATATGCAAAATATGCTTGTGCCAACACAGAATCCAAATTACTCGGTGTGTCACCAACTAAACATCTCAAAAGATTACCTAGGCTTCTATTCACAACCTTTGTTTGTCCATTAGTCTATGGGTGAAATGTAGAACTATACCTCAACTCGGTGCCAAACTTTCTCCAAAGAGTCACCAAAAGTATCCAACAAACTTACTGTATCGATCAGAGATGATACTCCTCAGTAATCCATGCAATCTAACAATTTCCTTAAAGAAAAGATCTTCTATATGTACTACATTTGATGTCTTTTTATAGGGTATAAAATGTGCCATTTTAGAAAATTATCCACAACAACAAATATAGAATCATTACCTCTGACCGTCTTTGGTAATCCAAGAACAAAATCCATACTGATATCAATCCAAGGTTTCTCAGGAACATAAATTAGTATATACAATCTAGTATTCTAACTAACTCCCTTTGAAACTTGACAAATTCCACAACTTTTCACAAATTTCTGAACATCCTAATAAAACTACAGCCAAAAGTAGTTCTTAAGAAAATTCAATGTCTTGTCAACACCAAAATGTCCAACCAAACCACTAATATGTTTCTCCTTTACCAAATTAGTTCTCATTGATCCTCTCAGTATACACAACTAAATACCTTTAAACAAAATACCTTCTTGAATGAAATAGTCTTCCCATTTGGTACTTGGTTGATCTTGAACACGTGCTCTACAATTTCTCCATGGCTTAGAAAAATTAGGATCATTTTCATACAATACTTTCATATCATCAAAACCAAGAACTTCAATTTTCATCTCGGTCATCAAAGATGTTCTTCTACTAAATGCATCAACAACTCAATTAGTGACTCCACTCTTGATGCAGGGTAGGGATGGAGGATCCAATAATGGACAGTCCAAGCCTACACTACTAATTATAACAACAATATGCACAATGGGATACAAAAAGATAATGATTCAAGACTGAATTTCATTCAACATGCTCAGCTGTAAGGCCTTTCAAGTTTTGACCTATTACAATGAAATTAAAAAGTATCAAAAAGATCTCACAAGATCCAAGGAACCAACAACTATTTTAGATCTACAATAGGTAGCCTCTGATAGGAACAACCACCACTGGATCTAAACGTGTACTCACACTTCCAAGCAACCCTTTGTTGTCCTAAGCCCGCAGGCCACTAGTTCTGCTACCAACTCCAAAATTCACAGATCTACTTCTACTCTACTCTTCCTAATGTCTAATGATCATCTACTACTCCACTTACTCCACTTCTAACTACTAAACATCTACCCAAGCTCTCAATATATAGCCAGCTAAGCCACAAGTCAGCCAGTTAGGCTTTAATTACAATATAGGTCCAGTCCAATAAAAGAAACCAAAAATAATGAAAAAATGATCAAAAATTAATGTACCTTTTGATTTAGGTCCAAACATGACCCAAAAACATTCCTTTAAGGGCACAAGGTCCCATTTGATCACATGGAACATCACAAGAAGAAACACCACACGTTTCACCTAAAAACTGCCAGAAAATAGGTCCCAGGTAAAAATGGGCATAACTTTTTATTCATAATGAATTATGAGTTTCACTCTTGAGAAATGGTAGTAATTTAGGTCCTCTTAAAGGCCCTAAGATAGAAAATGATAATTCATTAAGGATCAACATCGCCACTATGTGCAGTCAGCCCCAAAACTGCAGGAACGGCTCCGACGGAAACACTGGAAGAAAATAGGTCCCCAAGTAAAATGGTCATAAATTTTTACTCATAATGAATCAGGAGTTGTGCCCTTGGGAAATGATATTAATTTAGTTCTTCTTTAATTTCCTTAGATTGTAGAGGCTGATTTATTAAGGATCAAGGTCACCACATCCTACAATCAGCTCCAAAACTGCAGGAAAATACTATTCCGATGGCAAGGAAAATAACTGTAACTTTGAAACTATCCATCCAATATCTCCCAAACCATGCCACCTCAGGAGCTACAGCCTTATAAAAATCTTCCACATAAATCAAGGAACAAATAACTTTCAAAAAACATTCCAAATATCTCCACAGATCATCACAACCCAAAAACTTAGAAAACTGCCAAAAACAAAGTATTGCATCCCTCTGATAGGGAATTCCTCGAAGACTAAGAAAGATCTTCAGAAACTCAAAATGCTCCTACATCAGACTACGTAGGTAAATATAAAGTATTTCACATACTTTAATCTTAATAAAAATTTCTACAATCACCTTCATCTTCACCAAAGGCTTCCAATCCCTCAAGGACAAAAGAACAAAATGGAAAATCAACCATATATGCTTCATCCATTCAAACATCAAGATCAAATGAATCTCATCAATCCAATCAGCATACCACTGATCACCACAACCAATATCAGCAACAAGAGTATCCAACTCCCCAAGAAGTAGATCCAAAGTCAGATTCACATCAATATGAAATACCTCATCATCAACATCCCATATCTACAACTCATCACAACACTCATTACTATCCACCAGCAATTCAAGTCCACATCCAGCAAATAAGATCTGCACCATAACACTAATCAAAAGAAAATAAAAAACACCACCATCACAAAGGTGTTGAGAATCAACTAACTCTTCACTAATAGTAGTCTGATCACACCCAACCAGATGCTTTGCAATCTCCATGTTAGACACAACTGACTGAACATGAAAACAAATCTTCTCACTAGCCTCAACATCAAGTAAATCTTCACCAATAGCAGTCTGATCACACCCAACTAGATGCTTTGCAATCTCCATGTTAGACACAACTGACTGAACATGAAAACAAATCTTCTCACTAGCCTCAATAAGGTCAACAACATCATCAGCAACCATAGGTATCTCAGCAACAGCCACAAGTTGCTCTGCAGGTTTCATGTTAGACTCCACCAACTGAGCATCAAAACCAATCTCTTCACCACTAGCAATCTCATTGTGCACAACAACAAGTTGCTCTATAGGTTTCATCTTAGACTCCACCAATGGATCATCAAAACCAATCTCTTCACCACTAGCAATCTCATTGTGCACAACAACAAGTTGCTCGGCAAGTTCAATGACAGATCCATCTATCTACTCATGTGAACCAATAGACATTTCATCAACTCTAGCCAAGTCATCAGGGGCTTCCACAAGCTGTCGTCATCTCTTCACAACCTTCTTCTTTGTAGTCTACCATCTTAATTCCTCTTGTAGGTCTTGTACTTATTTCTTCAAAACTCTAAATTCATCTACATATGCACTAAGGTCCAATCCTCTTGGAGACATCCTTCAAGATCTTTGAAAACCCAAGGCAACAAATCATCAAAAAGGTCCTAGTCCAAACAGCCTCAACTGATTTACACACTCAAGATCTTCAAGCTCTAATACCACTTGACATAGGGTAGGGATGGAGGATCCAATAATGGACAGTCTAAGCTTACACTGCTGATTATAACAACAATATGCACAATGGAATACAACAAGATAATGATTTAGGACTGAATTTCATTCAACATGCCCGGCTGTAAGGCCTTCCAGGTTTTAGCCTATTACAATGAAATTACAAAGTATCAAAAAGATACAGCAAGATCTAAGGAACCACCAACTAGTTTAGATCTGCAACAAGAAGCCTCTAATAGGACCAACCACCACTGGATCTAAACTTGTATTCACACTTCCAAGCAACCCTTTGTTGTCCTAAGCCCGCAGGCAACTAGTTCTGCTACCAACTCCTAGATTTGCAAATTTGATTCTACTCTACTCTTCCTAATGATCTAATGATCATCTACTACTCCACTTACTCCACTTCTAACTATTAAACATCTACCCAAGCTCTCAATATATAGCCAGCTAAGCCACAAATCGGCCAGTCATGCTTTAATTACAATATAGGTCTAGTCCAATAAAAGAAACCAAAAATAATGAAAAAATGATAAAAAAATTAATGTGACTTTGGATTTAGGTCCACACATGACCCAAAAAAATGCCTTTAAGGGTGAAAGGTCTCATTCGATCACACAAAACATCACAAGAAGAAACACCACACATTTCACTTGAAAACTGCCAGAAAATAGGTCATGGGGTAAAACAAGCATAACTTTTTACTCATAATGAATTAGGAGTTTTGCTCTTGGGAAATGGTATTACTTTAGGTCCTCTTAAAGGAAATAAGATCACAAAGGATGATTCATTAAGGATCAAGGTCGCCACATCCCACAATCAGCTCCAAAACTGTAGGAAAATCCAATAATGGACAGTCCAAGCCTACACTGCCAATTATAACAACAATATGCACAGTGGAATACAACAAGATAATGATTCAAAATAGCATTTCATTCAACATGCTTAGCTGTAAGGCCTTTTAGGTTATGGCCTATTATAATGAAATCACAAATTATCAGCAAGATCTCACAAGATCCAAGGAACTACCAACTAGTTCAGATCTGCAATAGGCAGCCTCTGATAGGAACAACCACCATAGGATCTAAACTTGTACTCACACTTCCAAGCAACCCCTTGTTGTCCTAAGCCCGTAGGACACTAGTTCTGCTACAAAGGCCTAGATTCACAAATCTACTTCTAAACTACTCTTCCTAATAATCTAATGATCATCTACTAAACTACTCACTTCTTCCCCCCTTCTACATCAACCTAAGCTCTCAATATATAGCCAGGTAAGCCACAAGTTGGCTAGTCAGGCTTTAATTACAATATAGGTCCAGACCAATAAAATAAACCAAAACTAATGCAAGAATGATCAAAACTTAATGTTCCTTTGGATTTAGGTCCACACATGATCCAAAAACATTCCTTTAAGGGTGCAAGGTCCCATTTGATCACACGGAACATCGCAAGAAGAAACATCACACGTTTCACCTAAAAATTGCTAGAAAATAGGTCCTGGGGCAAAATGGGCATAACTTTTTACTCATAATGAATTATGAGTTGTGCTCTTGGGAAATGGTAGTACTTTAGGTCCTCTAAAAGGCCATAAGAAAATCTAATCTAATGGTGAAATACTGTTATCTTTTATCTCAAATGTATAACTCTAAAAAATATTCAACCCATGTCATATGTCTCTAATTCAACTTATTCTGACTACCCAAATGTTGTAAAGCCTTATGATTAGTATACAACACAAATTCACTCAGTATCAAATAATGTCTCCATTTCTTTAGGGCTTGAACAATAGCATAGAATTCTTGAACATACACAGAATCTTTCCTTTTTGCATCATTCAATTTTTCACTAAGGAAAGCAACAAGTTTTCCTTCTTGACTCAACATAGCTCCTATTGCACTACCACTTGCATCACATTCAACTTGAAATACCTTATTGAAATTAGGAAATACTAACATAGGCAATTCAACAACCTTCTACTTTAGAGTCTCAAAACTTTGATCAACTCCATGTGTCCACTTGAATTCTCTTTTATATCCTCTCATAGTCTCAGCCGTAGCATTACAAATTGAGATAAAATTCCTAATGAACTTTCGGTAAAAAATTTCCAAACCATGAAATTATCTTACCTCACTAGCATTCTCAGGTGTAGGCTAATTAAAAATAGCTTCAACCTTTTCAGGATCCATTTTCAAACCATCAACTAAAATCACAAATTCCAAATACACAATTTCCTCTTGCATGAAACAACACTTTTTCAGGTTAATCAGAAAATTTTCTTCTTTCAATCTTTCCAATACTTGTTTAACATGCAACAAATACTCTTCTCTGGTCTTACTGAATATCAGAATATCATCTAGGCATACAATCACAAATTTACCTAAGAATTTCTTCAAAACTTCATTCATCAATCTCATAAAAGTACTTTGTGCATTAGTTAAACCAAAAGGCATAACCAACCACTCATACAAACCTTCTCTTGTCTTAAATGTATTCTTCCACTCATCACCTTCTCTGAGTCTGATCTGATGATATCCACTTTTCAAATCACTTTTGGTAAAATACTTTTCTCTAGTCAAACTATCCATTATGTCATCCTTTCTCAGTATAGGAAACCTATATTTCACTGTTATCTTGTTTAGTGCTCTGGAATGAATACACATTCACTATTCTCCATTATTCTTAGGTGCCAATATAGCTGGTACTATTAGGATTGAGTAATACTAAGAGGGGGGGTGAATCAGTATTACAAAACTTTACTTTCAACTTTAAACAATTATAAATAATCCAAAGTAATGTGGAAATCAAAAGAACATATAAGCATAACACATTACTCATGACACCATGATTTGTTCTTGAGGAAACCCTGATTAAAGGGAAAACCCTGATGGGGATGGTACCCACAAATATGCACTAAAGTATAATGTCCATGTTAAGAGATCTAGCCCTGTTAGGAGCTGATTGTTACATAGTACATTTCTTTTCTAGAGGATTACAAAAACCTGTTAGGGGCATACAAAACACCTGGTTAAAGGTGGTGAGCACACTTCTCTTACAATCAATACTATCCAAAAATAGTTCACAAAAGGGAACAATACAAGAACTTATCTTTCTTAGATAGTTCCAATTATAACTCTACCTCCTACTGATCTTGCATCTGACTTTTGAACTCTTTTTTGCAATCACAACATATCCTTATACCACAAAATTAATTTGTATTTATACAAAACTAGCCTTCCATTCGACTCCACAAAATGTCATACTTGACATAGTAAAAAATTATGCAAAAGATATATATGGAGTCAGCACTCTTATATTACCAAAGAGTCAGCACTAAAATTTATTCACATGACTTAGCACATTATCATATTCATCATGCTTTCCTTAATCATCGCAACTGTTCATGTACCCTGAGATGTTATTTTGTTGTGTTCACATACCTTCTGAACACTGTATCTCATACACCAACTATCCAAAACTTATGTGATCTTAGCTAAAGCATTTAAATGTAGCAAAATACCTCTAGTTAAATTTTCAAGCCATAATACCTTGTATATCTTCATCGCTAACCAAAACTGTGGCACTATACCATATTTTCTTGATTTTGGACTTAGTCATTTTCATGACTATGAATCCAGTGGCAATCTCCACAACATGTGATCATACTTACATAAGTGTTTCCATAAATGACAACCCTTAGAAGATTTACAGTACTCCAAAACATCACATGCCAACAATCTTTCCCCTTGGCATTGATGGAAACACTTAGAAAAATGGCTAAGTGTCACATAGTACTTCTCTTTTTTCCTTCTCTTTTTCTTCCTCTCCCTTTGACATTACTGGCAAAGGTAAATCTCAAATTTTCAAAACTAAAGCATAGGTGATCTAGTTTTTGCTTATCAGATTTAAGACATCATGGAAGGATGTTTCCAAGGTCCTAATCTCCTCAACCCATGAACTTATCAATAGTTCACTAACATGGATTAACTCATTCAGTGCATATGATGTTGTCTCTACTACCTTAAGCTTAGTGAGAGTATATACTGTCATTGAACTTTCAACCTTTATCATCTTAGAGAGATGATTCTCCAAAATTGAGAGCTTGGGAGTTAATAGATGTCTTAGCACATCAAATATTTCAACAACTCTCCCTTTCTCCATTTTCAATATCCTTATTTTGTTTAGTAATCTAGATATCTCTTTGTCAATTTCCTCCATAGTTTGTGAAGATGACTCACAACTATCCATTATTTTGTCAAGATTGACCCTATCTTTTGCTATACCCTCCTCTACATTTTTTAGATATCTGCAAGGATTTATGAAATGGCTATAGAGTTTTCTTCCTTGTACCACACAGCTCTTGGCTTTAAGAGTGGTAGCCTTAAGAATGTCTAAGTCCCATGAGATGGACTTATGAACTTCACTTAACTTCTTCTCCAAAAAGTTTCTTTCAGCCTTTTCCTCTACTTTTTTTGGCAATGAGTCAAAGTGACCATCAAATCTATCTAGTACTATACTGAGATTTTTAGTTTCATCCTTGCTTTTTAGGATAAGTGGAGAGGGTAGTAACATGTTTACTATTTCTACTTCCCTACCCATTATCTTGGCTCTTTTGTCTCCTTTCTAGGTTGATCTCTCCTTAGCTTTTGCAAATGTCATGATTGATAGTCTCATCAGTTCATCTTCATCCATGTTGTCCACATCAAAACTTACTGGTTTGGAAACACTTGCCAAAAATAGAGATGAATCGAGACTGATTCTAGTGATCTCTTCCTTTGGTTATTTTTCTTGATGTTCTTCATAATGTAACTCCTTCTCCTGTACTTGTTCTTCTTTTTTTTCCTTTGATTTCCTTTCTTTTGTTTGTCCCTGGTCTTCAATTTCCATCACATTGTCCATCTTGTCCATGAATGGATCATGTATATCCTACGAGGTGTCAAGGCTAACAGGCACACTAGTGACAAAGAAGTCTAGTTGAAAGTTATCTTGACCACTCTTATTCGCTATTTGTGAAATCTCTCCCAAACCTAAGGACATAGGTTTGTCAATTTTAGGCGATGACTCCCTTTTAGGTATGTTTTACATTAACACTTCATCTAATGCCTTTTGGGTATCTTCAATTACTTCATCGTATCTTCTAGCCATGATTTTGACTAGTCTAGTCTTTGTTCTTAAAAGAGGTTTTAGTGCTTTTATGATTCTTTCCCTTTCCTAGATAGACACAATAGGAAACATATCATCAATTGTTCTGTTTCTTATGTTTTCATCCTCAGAATGTGCCAACTATTTTTTGATCTCTAGCTTGCTATATAGTTCTTTGGGAACACTAGATTCAACTTCCAACAAATTCTTTTTGAAAACTAACAAATGCTCAATGATAGTATCTTCAATGATTGCTTGGTCCTCAAGACTATATCTTTCATAGTATCTTTTTATAGATGTCAAATTTCCATCTTTGATAACCCTCTTTTGTACTAATTTCATATCAGGTTTCCACAAGTTTTGTGGATTCTTTTGAACCATTTCTTCTTCCTCTTTTTATGTACCCTTTTCTTCCTTCTTCCTCTTTACTTTTGTTTCTTTTTCTTTTGGGCTAACATTCCTAGAAGATCTTCTAAGAACCTTTGTAGTCATAGTTTCATGTGTTTCTTCCTTTAGAGGAATTGATAAGTCAATGAAGTTATCAATGGTACTTGTCTTCTCTATTTCCAATGAAATGGGTGGATCAGTGGAAACATTGGAAGATGCCTCCATCTTGTTCTTTAAGTCCAAGTACTACCTCTTTGTAATTCCTACCTTCATAGTAATTTCTTCCACTATCTTGCTGACTTCCCTCTTTCTTATTACTTTCTCTTGTTCTTCTCTAACTTTTTCATATTTTTCTCTATATGTACCCCATATTTCTTGAGTGGGATCCTTTTTTATTGCTAATACACATTCTACTTGCATGGATAGTACTTCAACACTCAGCTCATATCCCATAGGGTAACACCATTTGGTTCTAGGCTCAACTGCCTCAAAAAAGACATAATCAGTTTCAACCATGAAACAGATGGTGTCCTCATACTTTTCTACTAGGCTTTCTGGAATTCTATATCTTTCTTTCATCTACCTCTGCAAGATCTTAATCATGCCAAACAGTTCTCCATTAATCCAATCCTTTTTCTACCTTATGTAGTATTTTGGGATTTGTAGACCAGTGGGTTCATTGTCTTTCCATGCTCTGGGGTGCATACCAAGGAAATTGTGAATAATGTGAAGGTACATGTGAATTAGTAGTGACCCAAACCTCAATGCCTTGGATTTTTCCTTCTTAATGACCTTAACATTTTCCAAAAATTGTTGTGCCAAAACTTCGCAAAGGTTGTACTACTTGTTTTCTTTAACCATTCTATAAGCCATTATAACAACTCCAGCTGATATAGAATTGAGTCTAGAACTATGGAACAATTTGTAGCCAATAAGCATTGCTACCAATCTGACATCTTGAAGGTATATATTGTTTACAGTCATAGCCCTCTTGTCCCATTTGGAGTGCATGAGGGTTTCAACATCCTTTCTAAGACTTTTCTCACTAACATGTAGGGATCCTTCATTGTCAAGTCCTATGATATCATGAATTAGCTAAGCACATATATTTACTAGTTGATCTCCTATCCATAGGAACTGATCATGAACTCTACTCAGAATGATCTTGAACCATTCAACTTCTGTGAATTCAGTGAGATGGGTTAACTTGAGTATTGGTAGGTCTTTCAAATGTTTGAATTCATCTATCAAAGACCCATTCATATCTATCATTCCATTAAGCTCATAGAACATGTTGACTTCCCCAATAATTTCATACTTGCAGTGTATGTATGCCCTAATATCCTCTATGTTGTAATACACCTATAGGGGTTTGGGAAAATGCCCCTTCCAGATCATCTTCATAGGATTTGTATGGATGCCTTTTGAACTTATACCTAGGTTTGTCAACTACATTGTAGATTACTGGTGCATCCATGAATAAAGAGATTAGTTTTAAATACCTTTAATGCACACAAATCTGATGCTTGTCTTTATGCAAACACAAAATCTCTTTGCTAGATTATTGCTTCATCTTCACACTTCTACTCTCCTTAGTTGCTGATCAAAAAGTGGTGGAGAAATGAATTTTTTCAAGTCTTTTATCCATCACAAGTTGAGTGTGTACATTAAACATAGGTTTCTCAACTTCATATGTCATTCGGTCAATGCAAAACTCATGAACATAGAAGATGAATCTTCAAGTGTTGTGATCTCATCCACAGATTCATGAACATTTGTACATATCACACATAAGCTCGCATGAGCTTATTCTGCTCATACAACAGCTGGATATTTTTTGTTGTCTTCATCCATTACTCCCCATGAGGCCATGAGGCCTTCTAGGCTGATCCCTCAAATAATTCATCATGCAAAGATACAACATCACAAGTTGTCTCTCCTTGAACCATGACCTTATTTATAACTTTTACTTGCCTTATATTTTCATTTTTTTATTTCTTGTTTTCACTTATGTAATCATTTAAGCTTTTACCACTATCACTAATATTTTTCCTTATGACTATAGGTGGTGGTGTTTCTAGTTCATTGAATCTTCTTGGTCCTCTTCTGTTGTTATCTCCATTGTATCTACAAAACTTCACAATGTGACTTGGATTATTGCATTTGTAACAGATGGGTTGTCCTCTTCTATCTTGATTGATCTACAACTTACAATACCTTGTTGTGTGTCCAAAGTTGTTGCACTTCTGACATATAATTTTGGCTATAGTTTATTCTTTGATATAGTCTTTCTTAAACCTGGATTGATCAAGTTTTCTACAATCTTCCTTTTTGTGTCCATACTCATAGCAATTAAAATAGTAGCTAGTAAAGGGTTTAGAATTATCATTACTCCTATAGCCTTTTTTCATGTGACCAAATTTGTTGCATCCAAAACATCTACCTTTGAAGGGTCTGAATTGTTCTCTATAATCTTCATTTGTAGGTCTTTCTTTTGGAATAGATATTTCTTCATTCCTAACTTCATTTGGTTCTTCTTGAGTTCTTGAACTTCCAGCTTCATTTGGTCCACTTATGTTACCTTTAGTTCTTTGATCATTGTTCCTATCATTTCTTATGTGTAACTCCTCAATAAGTAGTCTGGCTTGAGTGAGTTCACCTTTGATGATCTGATTGTAATTATCCAATTCTTGATATTTATCTTTGTAATGCTCAAGTTTAGTCTTCATATTATCTATCTGAAGGTTGGCTTGTTTTAGTGACTCTTTAACTTTATTTCTTTCATCTTTCTCATTCTGAATCTCCTTATTCATCAATAGATTGATTTGTTCTTTTTCTTTCTCCAGCATCTTTACTTTGTTTGATGTGTCATTGTCAGAGCTTTCTTTGATTTTCTCCATAAGGTCTTGTCTCTAATATTTTACAATCATAAGTTGTTCTTTGAGTTTCCTCATCAAACCTTCTACTCTTCTTAATTTGAATTTTAGTTTGCCATTTTCAGCTTTCATCTTATCCAGATCTTCAAGTGTAGTTTCAAAGTTTAATTGAAAGTCTCTTGAATCCATTCTGATATCCCTTAAGCTATTAAGATTTCTCTCAAAGGGCCAATAGCTCTGATACCAATTGTTAGGATTGAGTAATACTAAGAGGGGGGGTGAATCAGTAATACAAAACTTTACTTTCAACTTTAAACAATTATAAATAATCCAAAGTAATGCAGAAATCAAAAGAACATATAAGCATAACACATTACTCATGACACCATTATTTGTTCTTGAGGAAACCCTGATTAAAGGGAAAACCCCAGTGAGGATGGTACCCACAAATATGCACTAAATTATAATGTCCCTGTTAAGAGATCTAGCCCTATTAGGAGCTTATAGTTACATAGTACATTTCCTTGCTAGAGGATTACAAAAACCCTATTAGGGGCATACAAAACACCTAGTTAAAGGTGGTGAGCACACTTCTCTTACAATCAATACTATCCAAAAATAGTTCACAGAAGGGAACAATACAAGCACTTATCTTGCTTAGATAGTTCCAGTTATAACTCTGCCTCCTATTGATCTTGCATCTGACTTCTGCACTCTTTTTTGCAATCACAACATATCCTTCTACCACAAAAGTAATCTATATTTATACAAAGCTAGCCTTCTAGTCGGCTCCACAAAATGTCATACTTGACATAGTAAAAACTTGTGCAAAAGATATATATGGATTCAGCGCTCTTATATTACCAAAGATTCAGCACTAAACTTTATTTACATGACTTAGCATGTTATTATATTCATCATTCTTTACTTAATCATCACAACTATTCATGTACCTTGATATGTTGTTTTGTTGTCTTCGCATACCTTCTGAAAAATGTATCTCGTACACCAGCTATCCAAAGCTTATGTGATCTTAGCTGAAGCATTTAAATGTACCAAAATACCTCTAGTTAACTTCGCAAGCCATAATACCTTGTATGTCTTCATTGCTAACCAAAACTGTGGCATTGTACCCTATTTTCCTGATTACAAACTTAGTCATTTTCATTACTATGAATCCAGTGGCAATCTCCACAACATGCAATCATACTTACAAAAGTGTTCCCATAAATGACAACCCTTAGAAGATTTCTAGTACTCCAAAACATCACATGCCAACAGGTACTACACAAGGACTCAAAATTTCTCAGATCAAACCTTTCTGCAACAACTCTTTAATCTATCTATTCAATTCATGATTCTTGGTAGGTGTCAACTGATGTGGTGCCTTATTTGGTAAACTAGCTCCAGGGATAAGATATATGCTTCTCTTTGGTGTTAAACCATAAGGTACATTAATGAAATGATCTCTCTATACTCAAGGAGTATCTTATCAATCTCTTCAGGGATGCTATCCTCTATTTTCTTACTCGGTTTGTTAGGAATCACAGAAAAACATACATCATTATTCTTCAAATCCTTAACAAAATTTCTTCCTTCCATCAAGAAAACTTTCACAAATGTACAAACACTACTAAAAGGTTCTTCAATCAAAGGTAACAAGATTTGTCTTCTCCCATTAGCCCAAATAGTATATTTATGAAATCTCTCATCATACAGAGCATGTCTATCATATTGCCAAGGTCTACCCAACAAAATATGACAACAATCCATAGGCATGATATCACATAACACCTTATCATAGTACTTTCCAATTTTAGAATTCATATAACATTGTTCACTTACCAAGAGTGTATGCTCATCCTTGATCCATCAAATTTGATAGGGCTTCGGGTGTTTCAACCTTTCCAACTGTAACTTTGTAACCATTTCCTCAGATACCAAGTTCTTTGAGCTTCCACTATCAATGATTAATTTCCACACTTCATCAGAAACTCTATATCTAGTCTTGAACAAACTTTTCCTTACCGGATCTTCCTTATTACTTTCACTCTAAAGTGCTCTCCGAACCATCAAGTTCTTTTCCTTCTCAAGTTCATTTTGTGAGTCTTCTTGCACCAAAGCATTTCTACTACTACTGACCTTCTTACTTGCATGTGTATACTCAAGTGATCTATGTCCTTCTTCTCTACAATTGTAATAAGTTCCTTGGAAACCACCTTTGTTATAACCACCTCGGTAGTTATTGCCTCTTCCTCTAGATGAACTTTCACCTTTCCACTCGGTCTTTCCTTTATCTAGATTTGTCTTTTCCAGATCAGATCTATTTTTTTCACCATAAGATCTACCTCTTCCTCTGTGGAATCTACCACCTCTACCTCTTTGTCTTTTCTCATGTCTCTTGTTCAATTTCTCCTCATCTTTCAAGGAAAATTGATAAGCTTCTTCAATGTTCTCCAACTTAACCAAAATGATTTATTCTTGGATGGAAACTCTCAATCCATTGAAGTACCTAGCAATTCTTTCCACTTCATCTTCATCATGTCTAGATTTGATATCTAATCTATAGAATTCCTTAGTATAATCTTTTACTGAGCTATCTATCTACCTCAAACTTTGCATTTGCCTAACTAGGTTAATCTGATAATCACAAGGTAAAAAATTTCCTTTCAAATTATTTACCTTCTTATTCCATACCTTAATTTTTTCTTTGTCTTTCCTCTTTTTGTCCAATTATAGATGCTCTCATCACAAGGATGCATGACTCTTCAACTTTGTGCTTGCAATCTTCACCTTCTTTCCCTTAGGGATATTATCATCTTCAAAGCATTTTTCCATCTCGGTGATCCAGTCCACCAATTCATTTGAATCCATCTTTCCACTATACTCAGGAGGATTAAAATGTGGTGTAGACTTCAGATTTGTCAAAGCCTTCAATAATATTTCCTCTCCCTGATCCATCACAAGTGTGGGTTCTATCACCTTGTTCTTCCTCAATTTCATCATCACTAACATCTTCAAGATGTCTTCCTCTATGCTAGGTTGTCTCAATAGCTTCTAATCTAGCAGCAAGTTGTCTCAACATGTCTTCCAATCCTGGATCCGCATCTCACCTCCCATGAACCATCTTGAAACCCTCTAAAATTATAGGATAGATCAAAATGTTCTACCCCATAACAAATCAAATAGGGTTTGACAAGAAGGAACCCTCAAACCTATATTCACAAATCTAGATCCAGATCTCACCTGATGCAAGGCAGGTAGGGATGAGGGGCCAAAGGCACACCCTAATCCAAATCTACCTTGTAGAGATCACACATAGAAGCAACAACACACAAAGTGAGAGAGAGAATGCAGATCAAATCCATTATATTTCATCAAATAGATTCATATATGTTGGGTTGTAAGGCCTTCTCGATTAGGGCTAGATATTACAATTCAATTACAACAGTCCTCCAACATGTGAGGATTCAGAAACTATTTTCAATCTTCTGATTCCTATCTCTCATCAAAACTGACTCCTAAACTATAACCAACAACTATAATATATACAAGAGGCTATCAAAATAATTCGGCCTTCAGCTCCACCATTGACAGAAGGAACAACTAGATCTAGGTCCACACACTTCCCAATGATAGATACCAACATTAAATCTACAACCATAATTAAGTGTACAAGTCAGCCTCAACAAAAAACCAAAAGAAACAGCTTGGTAAGAAAGGATAACTGAGGGCCAGGGAATTAACGGGCTAACCTGGTTAACAAAGGAATCGAGAATCTACCGAGCCAACTCGGTCAAAAAAAAACCGAGCAACATAGAAAACTCAAACTTGTTTTTGGTGACATAGGATTTCCAAGGACCTGAGATGCTCCTACATAATTCCCTCCCATGATTAAATTTGAAAAAACCTCTCTCTCTCTCTTCCTCCTGCTCTCTCCCTCTCCATCATTTCTGCAGAGGTTGGTTTATTGATATCTTCTCCATTATGTTACCTATCATCTTCTTCTCTTATTTCTCTTCTACCAATTTACTACTGCAGACTCCAAAGCTGGGCCTTGATCTAAAATATCCTTTATCAAGGTTTCCATTTTATCTATGATAAAATCATCTTCATCATATACAACATTGGGTACTAACTCAACTAGGATATCTTTGGCATGTCTCATTACTCTAGCTTTCTTCTCCTTTGATCTCAACTTAACTCTCTCAAATTTATTCATCAACTGTGTTGAATACTTCATCAATTTTTAGGTTTCAATTTTGATATATCTACCGATGTGGTGAATATTTTTTCCTCTTTTATTTCATCTTCTTTTTTTTCTTCTTCTTCTACTAGCACCAATTTCTACTTCTTCTTCACACTTGACTCTCCAAGACTCAATTTCAATTTTACATCATACTCTTCTTCAACCTCTTTTTGAATTTCTACCACTTTTTCTTCTATCTTCTTAGAAATCAATTTCTCTGAATGCTTCATAGGAGATGATGAGGGAGAATTCTCTTTACCTGTTATGTATTCTATCATAACCTCATCTCCACTAATTTTTTCTGCTTCTACCTCTACTCCACCGCTTTGAGTTAAATCAATATTTTTTTTCTTTAATGTTCTCCATTTCTTTAGGAATGTCAACAATAACATCATCTATTATCTCTTCATGTGTAGATGTGTCACCAATTCTCTCAATCACAAGTTCTTTACCTTTTTTATTCTCACCAACAAATTTTTCTTCCTTTTCTTCTTGTTCTGCTTCCTGCATCTTTTTCCTCCATATATCCACAATTTCATGGTACATAATCTGTATTTAACAAACAAGTATGCTTTCTTCTTTGTTTTTTATTTGGAATTCCTATCTTTAGGCTTCAACTATTATCTTTACATCTTCAAGATTCATCTTAGGTTGCACTTGACTAAATTCTCTCCCCATAATTTCTTTGTCCAGTTTTAGTGTAGCTTCCCATATAGCATGGATTAGATCATAAAGATCTTCCAGTAAGGTTTGATAAAGATCAGTGGGAGTCATACAAAAAAAATTTAGGCTATATATGATAGCCTCTTCTATCTTATTCTTGTCTTAATCATTTAGTAATACATATCTTCTACCAACTCCTCACATTCTGACATTCTCCATTATGTCTTTGGCAAAGTAATCAACACTAGGGGATTTCTTCTTACCACTTTATTTTAACTCTTTTTCATCCTTGTTTGATTTAGTTTATATATATTCATCTTCTATAGTTTCCTTCTTCTCACTCTTCTCATCTATGGATTTTCTCTTCCTTTTGTATGTCTTCTTCACCGGTTCCAACTTAATTTTAACTTCCTTTACTATAGGATTACTCTTCTTTCTCTTCACTTTTGCATAAGCGGAAGGAATTCAGGATGGTGGATCTTTAGATGCAAGTTCAATAGTACTACATGTACTTGATTCATCACTACCAAATTTTTGTTCTAGATTAGATATCATCCTCCTAGTTTTTCTTTCAATGACCAATTTCTTCATTTGTATATTGATTTTAGAAAATGCTTCTTCATATGTTCCAAATAGTTGTTCTTGTTTATCCAAAGGTTTTGACAGTAACTCATTGAGAAATAGATGTTATGCACTTGCAATGGTAGAACAATTCTTTTCCAATGATAGGAACAGTGTTTTATCACTGATTAATGTTGATCCTTTGATAGGTACTCTAATAGTTATAACCGATATCAAATGGTAAACTCAATGCGATCAACACAAAATATGTCATCATGGATGGATTTGGAGTAGTGGTTCCTTGTATTCCATGATGCAGATCATGAAGAAAATGACTTGTATAAATATCATAGTTGCAACATGGAAGAAGGACCTAACATGTCTCTACTTGATGAATTTCTCAATTTGGGAAGGTATGAAGGTGAGTCTACATCCCATTTGTTCATAAGGATGGTAGGTATTTATCAAGAGATACCATTAGACATCATGCCTTCACACAAGAAATTTTTGAAAAAATTTCATGAGTTTGGAATCTCACGATATGACCCTAATTTGGAGTTTCTTTTTTAGAGATTAAAAGAATATACAAAAATGAAACAAAAATGTGATCATGTTTTAAATTTAAGTGAAGAAGAATTTTTTGGACAATTTGAGGAGAAAGGAGAAAATATGTGCTATGAGCAAGAGGTAGATCAAGAATATGCTATGGAAGAGGAATCCTATATGTCTCCCTTGGATGAATTTATGAACAGAAAAAGACAAGAAGATGAATCTCTAGTACAATTGTTCATGAGTATGTTTAACATTTATCAAGAGATACCTTTAGATGTAAAGCCTCCATTTTATGAGTTATTTAATAAAATATATGATTTAGGGATTTCTTATGACTCTCATTTGTATAATTTTCTCAAACATATACATGATGAAATAGTTGCAGAAGATAATGGATGCATGGTGAAATCTATAAATGGAGCACAAAACCATAATGAAATCCTAGATGAAGAAGGAGGTTTGGATCAAACTGAGAAGGAATCTACCCATGATGAAATTATCATGTAAATAGACTACACCAAATGGAAAGATAAAGAAGAAGATTCTCTTAGTGTGGATGAAATTTCATATTTATTAGATGAAGAATATCAGAGATATGTTCAAAAAAATGGTCATATTTTTTTCTCAATTTGCCAGAATAAATAGATTAATGGATTAGGATATATTCAGGGTAGATTCGATGAAATAAATGATAGTTCCTAGGAAATTGATAAATCAAAGGAATACATACACTGTGATGAGTGTAATAGAGAAGGTGTGCTTGGAACTAATCTTGAAAAAACTTCATATCTTCAGTATAATGAAGCTCCACGAGAATATGAAGAGATGATTCACAAGTATGAATTATTGTTTCCACCTTGTGAAATAAATTTTGATCATGTAGTATGTGAAGACAAAATGGAACTTCATCCAGAATGTGAAGATGAAATGTATACACTACATATACACGAAGAATTTTCAACAAGATAACATTAATGAAAATATGGGTCTTGTTGATGAAGCGGGTGGTGATTCTCACAATGATGCATTTAACAAAATCATGTACTATGGTACACCATATGATCTCCTACATGTTAAACCATGAGAAGACTTCAAAAGAGGTATGCAAGAATTCCCTATGTTCTCAAATTTATTATTTGAAGAAAGTATAAAAGAAAGTATGTTTGGAAAAATCCTAAATTTTTCAAAGATACTATATAGTGAAACTAGAGAGGAAAGTATGCTTTAAAATGATTTTTTAGAAATAAAAGATGTGTCAATAAAATGTGGTGATGTAATATTTTTGTAAAGTACTCCTGAGAATGATATATATGTAAAGTTGACATGCAGAGAAAATAAAATGTGTTGTCAACATGAGGATAAAATATCAATACAAAATTCTTTAAATAATATTAATTACGAGCCTTGTAAAAAATTGGCGGGGCCCATTTTTCACACTATGGTTTAGGAGATAAATATTTCAAAAGAAAGGAGTTATAAGGGAGATTTACCATGATTTTTTCTTCTCAAGAATGATGTTAATTCAGAAAATGATTCACAAGGAAATATTGAGCACAATTACATTCATGGGAACTCTAAATATGTAAATAAAATTGATTTCAAAGGTTTTTCTGAAGAAGGGAAGCATAATGAAAGGTTAGGGTTTCCAAAAGAATACATAACTCATTGGAAAAATAATTTTAATATTAAAAATCTAGAAGGAGCCAAATGTAAAAAAAGAAGTGAATATAATAATCAATTAATATCAATGGGATGCATCTGTGAATATTATAATGGATGGAAGGAGTGTATGATGCAAGGGAGGATAGGAAGAGGGGCCAAAGGCACACCCTAATCACCAACCTCCTTGTAGAAATAACACATAGAAGTAATAATACACACACACACACACACATAAAGAGAGAGAGAGAGTACATAACAAATTGTTGGAGATTTTTCAACAAACCAGTGCTAACTGTATGTTTGTCATTGATGACAACATATGGTAAGTAGCATGCATGGAAGACTTATGTAGTAAGATTCTAGTATATATAGCATGAACATGTTATCAGTATGATATCATGGATGCAGAGGTTAACTATTAGTACAGACAGCTATATAGTAGCTTGTGTCACCAGTGTTCTTGATAGAGTTACAGACAGTGTTCTATGAAAGATTGTTCGTATAGTTATCATGGAGCCTTGAACATTTGGATATGTGATGGAGACATGTTAGTGATGTTACATTCATGGATGCAGAGTATGATGATTAGTAGAAGAGAAGTTATGTAGTCGCTATTCACCAATAGTAGTTTCCTATGTTCATTCAAAAGAGCTAACAGAGATTATATTGGTTTAGGAGTTGTGCCTATCATTTCAGTATGTGCCCTTGGATTAGTTTTTGGTGAAGAGTTAGTAATGTTTGATTAAGAGTGCATGATGTAATTCATCTTGAGGAGAAATTTTTAGTTACTTTGGTAGAGCCGACAGTGTGTAGCGTGCATCTACATTTATTAATATTGGACAGGTCCCAGAATGTGTTGCGTGCTTAGTAGAGCTGAAATAATTATTATTGGAGTATGTTATGGTTTCTCCAATATGATTTCAAGGTGGTTCTAATAGGCTGACTTGATTATATCATTTAGTGGAAAGATATTTATAGGCAGTCATTTGTGATTGCTAAGGTATGGTTCAGAGTTGATTGTGAAGAGTAGAGCAGAGTGTGCAAAGTGTTGAGCCATCAGCAGAAGGTCTATGTGAAAAAGTAAAGTGTTTGTACTATACATTGGAACAGATCCAAATAGTAGGTTAAAGCGTAGTTCACCAAGATCCAAATATAGTGTGTATTTGTTATTCAGAAGGTTGTAGCCTTCACTCATTTGAGCAGTGTGCTCTCGGATAGTGCATCATCACCCCTAACAGGGTTAATTATAAAAGAATCCTAATAGGGTCTGACCCTTGACTAGGTCTACTATACTAAATATATTGTAAAGCAACTCCTAATAGGGTTAAGGATCTTCTAACAAGGATCATAATACACTAGTGTAGATTATTAGTGGGTGTCAATTCCCACTGGGGATTTTACCTATTTGGGTTTCCTTGTAACCAAAATATTGGTGTTGTGTTCAAGTGTTCTTTCATTGTGTTTATGCTTTATGTTTAAGTATACTTAATTGGAATAATTGAAACTAGTAGATAACTGATTCACCCCCCCCCTCTCAGTTATCTCTTGGGACTATTCCTAACAATTGGTATCAGAGCCAAGTACCTCAAAGAGAAAGTTTAACTGCTTGAGGTTGATCATATGGCATTCTTCAGAAAAGAAAGTCCTAAGTTTGATGGAGAGAATTATCTTGACTAGAAGAATAAGATGGTGACACATTTACAATGCATTGCTTTTGAATTTTTTGATGTAACTATCAAAGAAGTCAAGATCCCTACTTTAGCAAACCTTGCAAAAGATGATGCTACTGAAAAACACAAGGAATTGTTTCATCAGAATGCAATAGCCAAAGAAGCCCTTATCACCGCCCTATCTGATAGTGATTTTTTAGAGATAAAGAAAGTAGATACAACCCACAAGATATGGAGGCACCTAGAATACATATTTGAAGGAGATAAACAAGCAAAGGATGTGTGCAAAAAAAATTGGAAGAAAAGATACAATGCATTAGAGATGCTACCTAAAGAGAACATCAGAGATTACAACCAAAGGATTAATGAAGCAGTTGTAGGAATCAGTAACAATGGTGGAGAGATCTCGGAAGAAGACATTATGGATAAATTGATGACCACTCTCATAGAAAAGTATGAAAAAAAGATCAACATCCTTGATGAGACCATGCAACTTACATCAAATTTCAAAAGAGAGACCTTGATCAACAAAATTTCAACTTTTGAGATTTCAAGATTGAATACAGAACCTAAAAGTGAGATAGCCTTCAAAGCATCAATCCATGGTAAAAAATCTACAAGCACTTCTGGTAATTTTGATGATGATGATGAAGAGAAAAAACTAGATGATTTCATTTCTATGATTGCTAAAAGAGAAAAGAAAGGAAAAGGGAAATATGAAGGTCAATTGACATTTAAATATTTTTCATGTAATAAGATTGGTCACTTTGCATCTAAGTGTCCTACAAGAGTTAAAAGGTACCAAAATAACTACAAGCCTAAGTATACAAAGGAATGCTATTATGCTGGAGATGGAGTATCAGATGAAGAATCAATAGAAGAAGAAATTGGATTCATTACTCTTGAAGATGAAAAGGATTCACAAGAATTAGCTCTGATTTCACAAACTGACATTAGGACAGATTGGATCATTGATAGTGGTTTCTCACATCACATCACATGAGAGTAAGATAGATTTTTTCATTTAGACAAATATAAAGGAGGCATGGCTAGATTTGGAGATAACACTCCCAAACCTATCATTGGTAGAGGAGCCATCACCTTGGATGGAAAGAATAGCACTGATGATGTTCTTTATGTTGATGGTTTGAAACATAACCTACTAAGTGTTGGGTAGTTACTTGACAAAGTTTACATATTGGAATTCAATGGAAACAAGTGCATCATTAATAACAAAGAAGGAGAAATGATTGCATCAAGATAAAAAACTAAAGGTAATGTTTTTCAATTTAATCCAGAAGCAAGTTGTTTTGTTGCTAAAGTAGATGACGGTTGGTTATGGCACAAAATACTATGTCATATCAATTTTGACAACATAGTAAAGATTATTAATGTTAAGGAAGTAAGAGACCTACCTAGCATAGAAAAGCTGGTTGATACTATATACAAGGAATGTGTAATGGGAAAGCATGTCAGGAATTCATTTAGGAGCAAGCATAACTCAGCAGAGAACAAGTTGGATTTGATTCATACAGACCTTTGTGGAGCACCTCAAACAAGATTATACTATGGTGAAAGGTATTTCATTTTGTTTGTAGATGAATATTCTACAATGATGTGGATTGTGTTCTTGAAAGATAAGTCAGAAACATTTGAGAAGTTCAAAATATTCAAATCTAAGGTTGAGAATGAATTTGGACTAAAGATAAAGTGTCTAAGATCAGATAGAGGAGGAGAATTCACCTCTAACAGATTCTATGAGTACTGTGAAGAACATGGTATAAAAAGACAATTAAGTGCACCTAGAACCCCTTAGTAGAATGGGATTATAGAGAGAAGGAATAGGATCATCCTTGACACAATGTAAAATATCATGATTGAAGGAAAAGTTGCACACACCTATTGGAGAGATGCGGTCAATACAACAGTCTACACCATTAATAGAATAAAATTGAGACCAAGCATAGACAAGACACCTTATGAGCTATGGTTTGGAAATGTTCCCATAGTAAAATACTTTAGAATCTTTGGAAGCAAGTGCTACATCAAGAGGGATGAAGCAGTAGGAAATTTTGATGCAAGAAGCAATGAAGGTATTTTCCTTGGTTACTCTACTAAAAGAAAAGCTTATAGATTTTTCAATTTAAGATTAAAGAAGATCATTGAAAGTTCTCATGTTAAGATTGATGAAAAGTTTATGGTTCAAGAAAGATATCATGATTACTCATCTATGAGTGAAGAAGAACCCAGACCCTCCACTAGTGAGATAGTTGTTGAAGAAATGTTTGATAGTATTGATGTTCTATTTAATGACCCTGAGACAAGTGAAGAAGAAAATCCAAAGGTAGATGAGATAGTATCACCTAAAGCTCCAAAATTTGCCTCTAGATACCATTCTAAAGATGACATCATTGGAGATCAGAGCAAAAAAGTCACAATAAGATCAAAAGCAAAAAGTTCTGCAAGCAATGAGGTAGTATGTTTACTATCTCAGATTGAACCCTTAAGTGTTGAAGATGCATGTAATGATTCAAATTGGCATGATGCTATGAAAGAAGAACTAGATCAGATTATCAAGAATGATACTTGGGAACTGGTCCCAAGACCTACTGATAAGAATGTGATTGGAACAAAATGGATATTCAGAAACAATATGAATGAAGATGGTACAGTAGTAAGAAATAAGGCAATGTTAGTATGTAATGGATATGCGCAGAGAGAAGGCATTGATTATTCAAACACTTTTGCACCAGTAAGAAGATTAGAAGCTATTAAGTTGTTTATAGCCTATGCAACATTCAAAAACTTCAAAGTCTATCAGATGGATGTCAAGTCAACATTCGTGAATGGACAATTGAAAGAAGTATACATTGAGCAGCTAGAAGGATTTACCTTATCAGATAGACCTGATATGGTATGTAGATTAAAGAAGGTCCTCTATGGACATAAGTAAGCCTCTAGAGCATGGTATGAGAGAATGGATAGATATCTAACAAAGATTAGATTCAAGAAAGGAGCAGCAGATTGTAATCTATTCATAAGAGAGACATCTGAAGGTTTACTACTTGTAGTTATATTTGTTGATGACATTATCTTCAGAGGTAATGACAAAATTAGTGTTGAATTTGCTAAGGAGATGCAGAGTGAATTTGAGATGAGCATGATCAGACCTATCAAATACTTTTTGGGATTGAATGTACAGCAGATAGAGAAAGGTATTTTCATTAATCAATCCAAGTATGTGAAAGAGATATTAAATAAATTCAAGATGGATGATTGCAAGCTAGTAGGAACACCTATGATAACTAGATGCAAGCTTACAAAAGAAGATGGCTCACCAGTAGCAGATATAACATTGTACAAGTCTATGATTGGAAAACTCATTTATCTTACTCAAAATAGACCTGATATTTCCAATGCAATTGGCATAGTTGGAAGATTTTTAGCAGGGCCTAAACAAAGTCACCTTATGGTAGTAAAAATAATATTTAGATACTTGCAAGGCACTATAGACTATGGTCTATGGTATCCTAATTCAAAAAATGTTGAGCTTCATGTGTATACTGATGTAGATTGGGAAGGATGCATTGATCATAGAAAGAGTACATCAGGAGCAGTGTTTTTTGGTTATAGACTTGTCACTTGGACAAGCAAGAAAAAAAATTATATCTCTCAGTCAATAGCAGAAGCTAAGTATGTTGTAGCAACCCTTGAATTGTTCTACAATTGTTTGGATCAAGCAAATGATAAAGGATTTTGGAATTCAAATTGATTATCCTATTGCTATTCATTTTGATAACTAATGAAGGGTGCTCCCCTTAATACCACAAACACATAATAGAAATAGAGAAACAACAACAATAATATGCAAGAATAGAAAATTGGCTTCTTATTATCTCCACAAATGTGGAATTACAAACTTTCAGAATTACAATATGTAAGCCACATGGGCATTCCCTTACAATATTCTGTAGGACAAAGCCTCAAATCAATACCCAGATCTACTACCTAGAACTATTCTAAACTGCCTAAGACAATAATATAGCCTTCCTTATATAGGCAATTTCCACCACCTGGGAAGGTTCCAGAATTTTAGCCAATAAGGCCGACCAAACTTAGAATTATTTTATTTTACATTTTATTACATCATAGTCAGCTCAAGATAACCTTTGAAACCCAAACAGAAATTTTGAAGAAAATTATTTTCTGCCAATTCAGGTGGCCCAACTTCTGAAGACCATAAGTCATCACCAATTGACCCGATCGGCTATTATAACCCCATTTCAGAAATGCCATGAAGTGCTCTACACGCTTGACCCACACAAGCACCTATCACCCAAATTTTTGACCTCATTCGGGGCCTCTAAAGCCTTCAAAACTAAGTTCAAAGTTTCTGTACCTTGCTACCAATACCAAAAATCTTCAATATCTTCCAATATACACTTGATCTGCCAATGAAACTTCACTGGAAAACTTATATGACCAAAATGAACCTCCAAAAAAGAAATCAGATCATTCTAAGCACATACAAAAATTACCAAAAATAGTAACTTTCCATAAACAACAGCTCTACACAAAATAGCCCTTATTGAATATAAAAATAGAAATATTTGTTTTTTTTGGGTGATGCAAGATTGCTCTTACACCCAGGATGCTCCTGCATCAGACACCCAGGGTAATTTGAGAAGTGACCTTGTCATGACTCAGGTGTGCAGAGGAAAACCAAGATGGTTAACCTCCTCCTTTGTTAGCCATGATGAATCTTCAACAGGTCATCCTTTCTATTTGACCAAATATTCTTCATATGTCCTGTTCCTTGTGCTTCTACCAAAATGACTGTCCAGTATGTCTTCAATCTCCTTGATATCTGAACTGGTTGCTGGAATACTCCACTATGCTGCTGCAACCTAATCTTCAACACCTCCTTCATGATACTTTGTCAAATCTGAAATGTTAAACACTGGTGAAATATTTAGCTCAGTAGGAAATTCTACCTCATAAGCATTTCCCGAATCATGTTTCTTCAGTATCCTACATGGTCCAAACTTCTTCATTTTCAGCTTGTTATATGTACCAACTAGAAACCGCTCCTTCCGCAAATGAACCATGACTTCATCACCAACCTGAAATTCCTTATACCTCCTTTTCTCATCTGCCTTAGCCTTATACTGTGCATTCATCTTGGTAATATGCTTCCTCACCTCCCCATGGATGTTCTTCAAGTGTTCTGCAAAATCCTCAGCTTCAGCATTACTTATTTCTCCTTTATCTATCTTCCTCAATTTAGATGCATTTCTTGGACTACTTCCATGTACAATCTGGAATGGTGATTTACCAGTGCTCCTGTTGATAGAATTATTGTATACAAATTCTGCCTGTGGTAAAATCAAATCCCATCCTGTTGGCTTATCTCCAACCAAACATCTTAGCAAATTTTCCAAACTCTTATTTACCACCTCTGTCTGTCCATCAGTCTATGGATGATGTGATGAACTGAACTTCAAATCTGTCTTCAACTTCTTCTATAATGTACGCCAGAAATATCCAACAAACTTAGTGTCCCGATCTGAAACTATGGTCTTTGGCAAACTATGAAGTCTCACTACTTCTCTGAAAAACAATTCTGCTACATGAATAGCATCATTAGTCTTCTTGTAGGGAATGAAATGTGCCATCTTTGAAAATCTATCAACCACCACAAAAATTAAATCATGTCCCCGCTGAGTCCTCGGTAAACCAAGAACAAAGTCCATGCTGATATCCTCCCAAGGCTTCTTTGGTACAGGTAATGGCTAATACAACCCTGTATTCTGCTTCACTCCTTTCACCATCTGACATACTCTGTAACTCTGTACAAACTTCTTCACATTTTGCTGCAACTGTGGCCAATAATAATTCTCACTAACCAAACCAAAGGTTTTATCATGACCAAAATATCCAGCCAATCCTCCGCTATGCTTCTCCTTGATGAGATTCTCCCTCATAGAACTTTGTGGAATGCACAACTGACTCCCTCTGAATAGCATATCATCCTGGATGATGAAATCTAGCCATTTTGTCCTATCTAGAGTAACAGGTTCTATACAAGCTTTCCAAACTTCACCAAAAGCAGGATCCTCTAGATACAAATTCTTGAGTTCCTTGAACCCAACCACCTCTATCTGCATTTCTATCAGCAATAGTTGCCTTCTACTAAGAGCATCTGCAACCTTGTTAGACTTTCCACTGCTGTGTTTCAAAACAAATGTATAACTCTACAAAAACTCAACCCATTTCAAATGTCTTTGATTCAACTTTCCTTGACTATTCAAATATTGCAAAGCTTGATGATCAGTAGACAAAACAAACTCCTTAGGAAGTAGATAGTGTCTCCACTTCTTTAATGCCTGAACTATAGCATAAAATTCTTGATCATAAACAAAATATTTTCTCTTGGCATGATTTAACTTCTCACTGAAATAAGCAACAGGTTTACCTTCTTGGCTCATAATAGCTCCTATTGTAGTACCACTAGCATCACAATCTACTTGAAACACCTTATTAAAATCTAGAAGTGCTAAAATAGGTTGTTCTGTAACTTTTTTTTTCAACAATTGAAAACTCTTTTCTACCCCATTAGTCCACTTAAACTCTTTTCTATCCCCTCTCATTGTTTCAGTCAAGGGTCCACAAATACTACTAAAATTTCTGATCAGATTTCTGTAAAAGCTAGCTAGACCATGAAAAGATCTTACCTCAGTAGCACTCCTTGGAGTAGGCCATTCAAGGATAGCCTGTACCTTCTCTAGGTCTATTTTTAGACCTTCTGCTGAAAATACAAATCCCAAATACACTAACTCTTTCTTCACAAAACTGCACTTCTTCAAATTAATCAACAATTTCTCTTCTCTCAACTTCTCAAATACCATATGAATATGCATCATATGCTCATCCAATGTCTTACTAAAGATCAAAATATCATCTAGGTAAACAATGACAAACTTACCCAGAAATTCTTTCAGAACCTCGTTCATGAGCCGCATGAAAGTGCTCGGTACATTGGTTAGCCCAAAAGGCATGACTAACCACTCATATAGTCCTTCTTTTATCTCGAAGGTAGTCTTCCATTCATCCCCTTCTCCAATTTGAATCTGATGATATCCACTCTTTAGATCTATCTTTGATAAATACACAGCTCCACTCAAACAGTCCATAATATCATCCATTCGTGGCAATGGAAACCTGTACTTGATTGTGATCTTGTTTATTACCCTAAAATCTATACACATCCTCCATTATCCATTCTTCTTTGGTGCTAATACCGCTGGTACAGCACAGGGACTCAGGCTCTCTCGAATCAACCCCTTCTGCAATAACTCATGTACTTGTCTATTCAACTCTTCACTTTCCGCTGGTGTCATTCTGTGTGCTGCCTTGTTTGGAAAACTGGCTCATGAAATCAAATCCATCTGATGACTAATTTTTCTTACCGGTGGTAATCCATCAGGTACATTATCAAATACAATATCTTAAAACTCATTCAACAAATCTACAACTTCTATAGGAACATCTTCTACTTCCTCTTTACTAGCTTTTGGAATTAAAGCAAAACATACATGCTCATGCCTCATACCATGTAGGAAATTTTTTCCATCAACAAAAGTTATCCTTGCATTACCACATACCTTTTCTTCAGTCTCCTTCAATGGTTTTAGCTGATGTCGCACTCCATCCTTTGTCAGGGAATAGGTATTTGCACGACCATCATGTACAGCACATCTATCAAACTGTCATGGTCTACCCAACAACATATGACATGCATCCATAGATATGATATCACACAATACCTCATCTTGGTATCTGCCAACCTTGAACTTCACCAGGCATTGTTCATTGACCATGACCTTGTGGTCATCCTGTACCCAGGAAATCTAATATGGATGTGGTTGTTTCTATCTCTTAAGCTTCAACTTTGTCACCATCTCTTCTGACACCAAATTGTCAGTGCTTCCACTATCAATAATCACATCACAACATTTACCCTCACACTTGCATCTAGTGCGAAATAAGATCCTCCTTTGTTCAGGTTCATTCTCACCACTCAGCAAGACTCTTCTATTAATTAGCGTTTCTCCTCTTTCAGCATCTTCAGAGTTTGATGATCTAGCATCTTCATCTACATGTGCAACTCTGGCCTGGCCTTCATTTCTCCTATCTGTTCTGCCTTGGTGGTAATGACATTCAAATGCCCTATGACCTTCTTCTATACAGTGAAAACATGTTCCACAGAAGCCTCCTCTTCCAGATCCTTGTCTTCTTCCTCTTCCTCTTTGATCTCTATTATTCTGATCCTAGAAGTGATTGGAATTATTTCCTCACCGATTCTGACTACTACTGGCCTCATCCTTCTTTTTTAGATCTTCATTTGGGCCACCATATGACCATCCACTAGATCATCCATCGTGACCTATTCAATTTTATTTGCTCTCAAACTTCTTGTTCAGCTTTTCCTCTACTTTTAGGGCAAACTGGTATGCCTCTTCAATACTGTTCATTCAAACCAGATTCAGCTCCTCCTGAATGCTTGGCCTTAATCCATTAAGGTATCCAGCAACTTTCTCCTTATCAGCTTTTGCATGGCCTGTCCTAATGAGAAGTTGATAGAACTCTTGTGTATACTCCTGAATAGATCTCCCTGTTTGCTTCAAACTCTGCATTTTCTTCAGTAGGTCAAGCTCATAATCAACAAGAATGAACTGTCACTTCAATTTATCCACCATCTGATCCCATCTCATGATTTTCTCCTTTCCTCTTCTATTTCGCTCCAACTGAATCTCTTGCCACCATATCTTCGCATGACCTTTCAGTCTGGCCTTCACAAATTTGACCCTATCAGGATCCTCAACATCTTCATAGTCAAAATATTCCTCACATTCATTGATCCAGTTGATCAATTCTTCTGAGTTAAGATTTACAAAAAATGTAGGAACCTTAATCTTAGGTCTTTTTCCAATTTTGAAAATCGTCCGAAAAAGTCTTTCTTCCTCCTGGTTCACAATTTTAGCTTCTCCTTCTTGATATTCTTCTTCGGCTTCATCCTCACTTTCATCTCTGACATTAAGATTCATTCCTTTGCGTATCTCTTCTTTCAATTCTTGCACTTGTCTCTACAGCTCTCTAACCTCAGGTGTCACAACACCAGCTCTTCTGCCACATTCTCTTTATGGAGGCATTTTAATGATGCGCGCTAAAACCCTAACCACGGTCCTGGTGCAAACTGCCTCACAGTCGGCGATCTGTTTACACACTCAAGAAAACTTGTTCTGATACCACTTGATGAAAGGTGCTCCCCTTAATACCACAAACACATAACAGAAATAGAGAAACAACAACAATAATATGCAAGAACAGAAAATTGGCTTCTTATTATCTCCACAAATGTGGAATTACAAAATTTCAAAATTACAATATGTAAGCCACATGGGCATTCCCTTACAATATTTTGTAGGGAAAAGCCTCGAATCAATATCTAGATCTACTACCCAGAACTATTCTGAACTGCCTAAGACAATAATACAGCCTTCCTTATATAGGCAATTTCCACTGCCTGGGAAGGTTCTAGAATTTTAACCAATAAGGCTGACCAAACTTAAAATTATTTTATATTAGATTTTATTACATCATAGTCGGCTCAAGATAACCTTTCAAACCCGAACAAAAATTTTTAAGAAAATTATTTTTCACCATTTTAGGTGGCCCAACTTTCAAGGACCATAAGTCATCACTACTTGACCCGATCGGCTATTATAACCCCATTTTAGAAATGCCACGAAGCACTCTACAGGCTTGACCAAGCAAGCACCCGTCACCCAAATTTTTGACCTCATCCAGGGCCTCTAAAACCTTCAAAACTGAGATCCAAGTTTCTGTACCCTACTGCAAATACCGAAAATCTTCAATATCTTCCAATATACACTTGATCTGGAAATGAAACTTCACTGACAGACTTATATGACCAAAATGAACCTCCAAGAAAGAAATTAGATCATTCTGAGCACATACAAAAATTACCAAAAATAGTAACTTTCCATAAACAACAGCTCTGCAAAAAATAGCCCTTATTGAATATAAAAATAGAAATTTTTATTTTTTTTTGGTGATGCAAGATTGCTCTTACACCCAGGATGCTCCTGCATCAAACACCCAAGGTAATTTGAGAAGTGACCTTGTCACAACTCAGGTTTGCAGAGGAAAATTAAGATGGTTAACCTCCTCCTTTGTTAGCCATGATGAATCTTCAATAGGTCATCCTTTCCATTTGACCAAATATTCTTCATATGTCTTGTTCCTTGTGCTTCTACCAACACAACTGTCCAGTATGTCTTCAATCTCCTTGATATTTGAACTGGTTGCTGGAATACTCCACTGTGCTACTGCAACCTCATCTTCAACACCTCCTTCATGATACTCTGTCAAATTTGAAATGTTAAACACTAGTGAAATATTTAGCTCAGTAGGCAATTCTACCTCATATGCATTTCCCGAATCATGTTTCTTCAGTATCCTACATGGTCCAAACTTCTTCATTTTCAGCTTGTTATATGTACCAACTGGAAACCGCTCCTTCTGCAAATGAACCATGACTTCATCACCAACCTAAAATTCCTTATACCTCCTTTTCTCATCTACCTTAGCCTTATACTGTGCGTTCATCTTGGTAATATGCTTCCTCACCTCCCCATGGATGTTCTTCAAGTGTTCTGCAAAATCCTCAGCTTCAGCACTACTTATTTCTCCTTTATCTATCTTCCTCAATTCAGATGTATTTCCTGGACTACTTCCATGTACAATCTAGAATGGTGATTTACCAGTGCTCCTATTGATAGAATTATTGTATGCAAATTCCGCCTGTGGTAAAATCAAATCCCATCCTGTTGGCTTATCTCCAACCAAACATCTCAGCAAATTTTCCAAACTCCTATTTACCACCTCTGTCTGTCCATCAGTCTATGGATGATGTGATGAATTGAACTTCAAATCTATCTTCAACTTCTTCCACAATGTACACCAGAAATATCCAACAAACTTAGTGTCCCGATCAGAAACTATGGTCTTTGGAAAACCATGAAGTCTCACTACTTCTCTGAAAAACAATTCTGCTACATGAATAGCATCATTAGTCTTCTTATAGGGAATGAAATGTGCCATCTTTGAAAATCTATCAACCACCACAAAAATTAAATCATGTCCCCGCTGAGTCCTCGGTAAACCAAGAACAAAGTCCATGTTGATATCCTCCCAAGGCTTCTTTGGTACAGGTAATGGCTGATACAACCCTGTATTCTACTTCACTCCTTTCGCCATCTGACATACTCTGCAACTCTTTACAAACTTCTTCACATCTTGCTGCAACTGTGGCCAATAATAATTCTCACTAACCAAACCAAAGGTTTTATCATGACCAAAATGTCCAGCCAATCCTTTGCTATGCTTCTCCTTGATGAGATTCTCCCTCATAGAACTTCATGAAATGTACAACTGACTCCCTCTAAATATCATATAATCTTGGATGATGAAATCTAGCTATTTTGTTCTGTCTAGAGTAATAGGTTCTGTACAAGCTTTCCAAAGTTCACCAAAATCAGGATCCTCTAGATACAAATTCTTGAGTTCCTTGAACCCAACCACCTCAATCTGTATTTCTGTCAGCAATAATTGCCTTCTGCTAAGAGCATCTGCAACCCTGTTAGACTTTCCACTCCTGTGTTTCAAAACAAATGTATAACTCTGCAAAAACTCAACCTATTTCAAATGTCTTTGATTCAACTTTCCTTGACTATTCAAATATTGCAAAGTTTGATAACCAGTATACAAAACAAACTCTTTAGGAAGTAGATAGTGTCTCCACTTCTTTAATGCCTGAACTATAGCATAAAATTCTTGATCATAAATATAATATTTTCTCTTGGCATCATTTAACTTCTCACTGAAATAAGCAACAGGTTTACCTTCTTAGCTCATAACAGCTCTTATTGTAGTACCACTAACATCACAATCTACATGAAATACCTTATTAAAATCTGAAAGTGCTAAAATAGGTTGTTCTGTAACTTTTTGTTTCAACAATTGAAAACTCTTTTCTTCTCCATTAGTCCACTTAAACTCTTTTCTATCCCCTCTCATTGTTTCAGTCAAGGGTCCACAAATACTGCTAAAATTTTTGATAAAATTTTTGTAAAAGCTAACTAGACCATGAAAAGATCTTACCTCAGTAGCACTCCTTGGAGTAGCCCATTCAAGGATAGCCTATACCTTCTCTAGGTCCATTTTTTGACCTTCTGCTGAAACTACAAATCTCAAATACACTAACTCTTTCTTCACAAAACTGCACTTCTTCAAATTAATCAACAATTTCTCTTCTCTCAACTTCTCAAATACCATACGAATATGCATCATATGCTCATCTAATGTCTTATTAAAGATCAAAATATCATCTAGGTAAACAATGACAAACTTACCCAAAAATTCTTTCAGAACCTCGTTCATGAGCCGCATGAAAGTGCTCGGTGCATTGGTTAGCCCAAAAGGCATGACTAACCACTCATATAGTCCTTCTTTTATTTTGAAGGTAGTCTTCCATTCATCTCCTTCTCTGATCTGAATCTGATGATATCCACTCTTCAGATCTATCTTTAAGAAATACACAGCTCCACTCAAACAGTCCATAATATCATCCATTCATGGCAATGGAAACCTGTACTTGATTGTGATCTTGTTTATTACCCTAGAATCTGTACACATTCTCCATTCTCTATTCTTCTTTGGTGCTAATACCATTGGTATAGCACAGGGACTCAGACTCTCTCGAATCAACCCCTTCTACAATAACTCATGTACTTGTCTATTCAACTCTTCACTTTCTGCTGGTGTCATTCTGTGTGCTGCCTTGTTTGGCAAACTAGCTCTTGGAATCAAATCCATCTGATGATTGATCTTCCTTACCGGTGGTAATCCATTAGGTACATTATCAGATACAATATCTTGAAACTCATTCAAGAAATCTGCAACTTCTACATGAACATCTTCTACTTCCTCTTTACCAGCTTTTGGAATTAAAGCAAAACAGACATACTCATGCCTCATACCATCTAGAAAAATTTTTCCATCAACAAAAGGTATCCTTGCATTACCACATACCTTTTCTTCAGTCTCCTTCAATGGTTTTAGCTTATGTCGCACTCCATCCTTTGTCAGGGAATAGGTATTTGCACGACCATCATGTACAGCACATCTATCAAACTGTCATGGTCTACCCAACAACATATGACATGCATCCATAGATATGATATCACACAATACCTCATCTTGGTATCTACCAATCTTGAACTTCGCCAGACATTGTTCATTGACCATGACCTTGTGGTCATCTTGTACCCAGGCAATCTGATATGGATGTGGGTGTTTCTGTCTCTTGAGCTTCAACTTTGTCACCATCTCTTCTGACACCAAATTGTCAGTGCTTCCACTATCAATAATCACATCACAACATTTACCCTCACACTTGCATCTAGTGTGAAACAGGCTCCTCCTTTGTTCAAGTTCATTCTCACCACTCAGCAAGACTCTTTTATTAATTAGCGTTTCTCCTCTTTTAGCATCTTTAAAGTTTGATGATCTAGCATCTTCATCTACATGTGCAACTCTAGCCTAGCCTTCATTTCTCCTATCTATTTTGCCTTGGTGCTGAGGACATTCAAATGCCCTATGACCTTCTTCTCCATAATGAAAACATGTTCCATAGAAGCCTCCTCTTCCAGATCCTTGTCCTCTTCCTCTTCCTCTTTGATCTCTATTATTCTGATCCTGGAAGTGATTGGAATCATTTCCTCGCTGATTCTGATTGCTACTGGCCTCATCCTTCTTCTTTGGATCTTCATTTCGGCCACCATATGATCATCCACCAGATAGTCCACCGTGACCTCTTCCATTTTGTCTGCTCTCAAACTTCCTGTTCAACTTTTCTTCTACTTTTAGGGCAAACCGGTATGCCTCTTCAATATTTTTCATTCGAACCAGATTTAACTCCTCCTGAATGCTTGGCCTTAACCCATTAAGGTATCGGTCAACTTTCTCCTTATCAGCTTCTGCATGACCTGTCCTGATGAGAAGTTGATAGAACTCCTGTGTATACTCTTGAACAGATCTTCCTGCTTGCTTCAAACTCTGCATTTTCTTCAGTAGGTCAAGCTCATAATCAACAAGAATGAACTATCGCTTCAATTTATCCACCATCTGATCCCATCTCGTGATTTTCTCCTTTCCCCTTCTATTTTGCTCCAACTGAATCTCTTGCCACCATATCTTCGCATGACCTTTCAGTCTGGCCTTCGCAAATTTGACCCTATCAAGATCCTCAACATCTTCGTACTCAAAATATTCCTCACATTTATTGATCAAGTCGATCAATTCTTCTGAGTTAAGATTTCTAGAAAATGTAGGAACCTCAATATTAGGTGTTTTCCCAATCTTGAAAATCACCCAAAAAAGTCTTTCTTCCTCCTGGTTCACAATTTTAGCTTCTCCTTCTTGATATTCTTCTTTGGCTTCATCCTCACTTTCATCTCTAACATTAAGATTCATTCCTCTGTGAATCTCTTCTTGCAATGCTTGCACTTATCTCTGTAGCTCTCTAACCTCAGGTGTCACAACACCAGCTCTTCCACCACGTTCTCTTCGTGGAGGCATTTTCATGATGCGCACTAAAATCCTAACCACGGTCCTGGTGCAAACTACCTCACAGTTAGTGATCTATTTACACACTCAAGAAAACTTGTTCCGATACCACTTGATGAAGGGTCCTCCCCTTAATACCACAAACACATAATAGAAATAGAGAAACAACAACAATAATATGCAAGAACAGAAAATTGGCTTCTTATTATCTCCACAAATGTGGAATTATAAACTTTCAAAATTACAATATGTAAGCCACATGGGCATTCCCTTACAATATTCTGTAGGGCAAAGCCTTGAATCAATACCCAGATCTACTACCTAGAACTCTTCTGAATTGCCTAAGATAATAATACAGCCTTCCTTATATAGGCAATTTCCACCACCTGGGAAGGTTCCAAAATTTTAGCCAATAAGGCCGACCAAACTTAGAATTATTTTATTTTACATTTTATTACATCATAGTCAGCTCAAGATAACCTTTGAAACCCGAACATAAATTTTGAAGAAAATTATTTTCTGCCATTTCAGGTGGCCTAGCTTGCGAAGACCATAAGTCATCACCAGTTGACTTGATCGGCTATTATAACCCCATTTCGAAAATGCCACGAAGCGCTCTACAGGCTTGACCTATTAAAATGCCCGTCACCTAAATTTTTGACCTCATTTGGGGCCTCTAAAGCTTTCAAAATTGAGTTTGAAGTTTCTGTACCCTTCTGCCAATACCGAAAATCTTCAATATCTTCCAATATATACTTGATCTGGCAATGAAACTTCACTGGCAGACTTATATGACCAAAATGAACCTCTAAGAAAGAAATCAGATTATTCTGAGCACATACAAAAATTACCAAAAATAATAACTTTCCATAAACAGCAGCTCTGCACAAAATAGCCCTTATTGAATATAAAAACAAAATTTTTTATTTTTTTTGGGTGATGCAAGATTGCTCTTACACCCAAGATGCTCTTGCATCAATAACACTAGCACTATCAACATGTCAAAGAACCCTGTGATGCATGCAAGGACAAAACACATTGAGATCAATTATCACTTCCTAAGAGAGAAAGTGGCAAAGAAAGAAGTCAAGGTGGACTATGTGAGTACTAAATATTAGTTAGCAGACATATTCACAAATCCCTTGCCAAAGGATACTTTGAGTATCTCAGGGAGAAGTTGGGAGTAATTCCCTTCCCTGATTCTTCTTAGAAGAAAGAAGAAAAAGCATCAGTCCTCAGGGAATGATGGATGGTAGACTGCTCTACTTCAGGAGTAGTACTGGTGCTTAAAATGATTGGTTCCCTTTTCCATTGATGTCAAAGGGGGAGTAATATATAGTCATAAAAAATAGAAGTAAAAGGAGTAATATACTAAGGGGGAGTAGTATTCAATTATGGAAGCAGTTCAATTGAGGAAATGGAAAATGTTAAAGAATATTGCAGCAGATGGAAGATTCATCCTTGGGGGAGTTTTGATGACTAGGAAATGGATAATGTTATAAAATAAATGTTCATTTGGATTGGTAGAGTTTTTAATTCCATATGTTTCTATTAATGCCAAAGGGGGAGATTGTTGGAGATTTTCCAGCAAGCCAATGCTGACTGTATGTTTGTCATTGATGACAACATATGATAAATAGCATGCATGGAAGACTTATGTAGTAAGCTTCTAGTATATACAACATGGACATGTTATTAGCATGATATCATGGACGCAGAGGTTAACTATTAGTACAAATAGTTATATAGAAGCTTGTGTCAGCAGTGTTCCTAACAAAGTTACAGGCAGTGTTTTGTGAATGATTGGACATACAATTATCATGGAGCCTTGCACATTTGGATATGTGCTGGAGACATGTTAGTGATGTTACATTCATGGATGTAGAGTCTGATGATCATTAGAAGTGAAGTTATGTAGTCGCTATTCACTAGTAGCAGTTTCTTATGTTCATTTAGAAGAGCCAACCGAGATTATATTGGTTCAGAATTTGCACCTATCATTTTGGTATGTGCCCTTGGATTAGTGCTTGGTGAAGAGTTAGTAATGTTCGGTTAAGAGCACATGATGTAATTCAGTTTGAGAAGAAAGTTTCAGTTACTTTGGTAGAGCTGATAGTGTGTAGCGTGCATCTACATTTATTAATATTAGATAGGTCCCAAAATGTGTTGCATGCTTAGTAGAGTTGACAGAATTATTATTGGAGTATGTTATGGTTTCTCCAATATGATTTAAAGGTGGTTCTAATAAACTGACTTGATTATATCATTTAGTGGAAAGATATTTATAGGCAGCCATTTGTGATTGCTAAGGTATGGTTCAGAGTTGATTGTGAAGAGTAGAGCAGAGTGTGCGAAGTGTTGAGCCATCAGTAGAAGGTCTATGTGAAAAAGTAAAGTGTTTGTGCTATACATTGGAACTGATCCAGATAGTAGGTCAAAGTGTAGTTCACCAAGATCCAGATATAGTGTGTATCTATTATTCAGAAGGTTGTAGCCTTCACTCATTTGAGCAGTGTGCTCTTGGACAGTGTGTCATCACCCCTAACAGGGTTAATTGTAAAAGACTTCTAATAGGGTCTGACCCTTGACCAGGTCACTGTATTAAATGCATTGTAAAGACAACTCCTAACAGGGTTAAGGATCTTCTAACAAGGATCATAATACACTAGTGTAGATTATTAGTGGGTTTCAATTACCACCAGAGTTTTTACCTATTTGGGTTTCCCTGTAACCAAAATATTGGTTTTGTGTTCAAGTGTTCTTTCATTGTGTTTATGCTTTATGTTTAAGTATACTTAATTGGATAAAGAATTGAAACTAGTAGATAACTGATTCAACCCCCCCCCCTCTCAGTTATCACTTGGGACTATTACTAACACAGATCATATATTATTCCTCAACTAACCTCATACATGTCGGGATGTAAGGCCTTCCTAGTTATGGAAAATTACATTCAGATTCAATTACCACATTCCTCCAACATGCAAGGATTCATCTTTCAAAGACTATCTTCTATCTCCTCAAAAATTCTCCTAAAACTACAACTAACTACTCTATTTATACAAGAGGCTAACAAAACAAGTCAGCCTTCAAATCCATCATTGGAGAAAGGAGTGACTAGATCTAGGTGCACACACTTCCCAATGATCGATACCGACATTAACTTTGTGACCAAAATTTAATGCACAAGTCAGCCTCAAAGGAAATCCACAATAAACCACTCGGTGAGCCAAGATACTGAGCACTAGGAAATAGCTTGGAAAAATAACCAAACAACTCAGTCAAAGAAGGAACTGAGCAAAAACCAAGCCAACTCGGTCATAGAAGGAATCTAGAAGCTACCAAGAAAACTGAACAACTCAAACTTTTTTTTGGTGACACAGGATTGAAAAGAACCCGAGATGCTCCTGCATCAGATACTTGGGGTTGTTTGAAATTATTCTTCAAATCATGCAACAGGTACAACCTAAGCTGAATCCAACTCAGATTGTGAAATCCACAAACTATCTTTAATCGGTCTGCTCTTCCAATTTACCAGATACTCCATATACAATTTTCATCTTGTACTTCTACCAATTCTTTGTTCCAAAATCTATTCAACTTCTTCTATCTACTTCTTAGGATAATCATTCGGTACTGTCATGTCTTCATCAAGTTCATAATACTCATACAAATCTGCAATGTTGAATATACATGATATATCCATGTCATCAGGTAACTAAAGCTCATAAGCATTTCCATTGTCAAATTTCCTCAATATCTTGCAAGGACTAAATTTCTTCATTTTCAATTTCACATACGTTCCAACAAGAAATCTGCCTTTCTTTAAGTGTATCATTACTTCATCCCCAACTGCAAAAGTCTTATGTCTTCTTGATCTATCTGCTCTATCTTTATATTTCTGGTTAATATTCTCCAATTTATGTTTCACTTCCTCATACAATATCTTCATGAACTCATCATACTTTACTCCTAAAAAACTTCTCTTTTCTTCACCAACAATATCCTTTAAATCTGATATGCCTCTCGATTGTATTCCATTAACAATCTCAAAAGGTGTTTTTTCAGTACTCCTATTCACTGAATTATTGTATGCAAAATCTGCTTGTGCTAACATAGAATACGAATTACTTGGTTTATCTCCAACTAAAGATCTCAAAATATTACCTAAAATTTTGTTCACAACCTCTATTTGTCCATTAGTCTGTGGGTGAAATGTAAAACTATACCTCAACTCAGTGCCCAACTTTTTCCAAAGAGTCTTCCAAAAGTATCCAACAAATTTACTGTCTCAGTCAAAGATGATACTCTTGGGTAGTTATGCAATCTAACAATTTCCTTAAACAAAATATCTTTTATATGTATTGTATTTGACACCTTTATAAAGGGTATAAAATATGCCATCTTAGAAAATCTATCTACAACAACAAATATGGAATCATTACCTCTTACTATCTTTGGTAAGCCAAGAACAAAATCCATACTGATATCAATCCAAGGTTTCTCAGGAACAGAAATCGGTATGTACAATCTAGTATTCTAACTTACTCCCTTTGCAACTTGACAAATTCCACAACTTATCACAAATTTTTTGAACATCCTTATACAACTGTGGCCAAAAGTATTTCTCCTTAAGAAAATTCAATGTTTTGTTAATACCAAATGTCTAGCCAAACCACTACTATGTTTCTCCTTTATCAAATTAGTTCTCATTGATCCTCTCGGTATACATAATTGAATACCTTTAAACAAAATACCTTCTTGAATGAAATAGTCTTCCCATTTACTACTCAGTTGATCTTGAATAGGTTCTATGCACCTCCTCCATGACTTAGAAAAATCAAGGTCAGTTTCATACAAATCTTTCATGTCATCAAAACCAAGAACTTCAATTTTCATCTCAGTCATCAAAGGTCTTTACTCAATGCATCAGAAACTCAGTTAGTGACTCTACTCTTATGTTTTATCACAAATGTATAACTCTACAAATATTCAACCCATTTCATATGTCTCTAATTCAACTTATTCTGACTACCCAAGTATTGTAAAGCCTTATGACCAGTATACAACAAAAATTCACTTGGTATCAAATAATGTCTCCATTTCTTTAGGGCTTGAACAATAGCATAGAACTCTTGATCATACACAAAATATTTCCTTTTTTCATCATTTAACATCTCACTAAATAAAGCAACAGGTTTACCTTCTTGACTCAATACAACTCCTATTGCATTACCACTTGCATCACATTCAACTTGAAATACCTTATTGAAAGCAAGTAAAGAAATCAGGTAAATCCAAAACAAGTAATTCAACACCCTTCTACTTCAAAGTCTCAAAACTTTTATCAGCTCCATGTGTCCACTTGAATTCTCTTTTATCTCCTCTCATAGTCTCAGTCATAGCATTACAAATTGAACTAAAATTTTTGATGAACTTTCAGTAAAAACTTGCTAAACCATAAAATGATCTTACCCCGCTAGAATTTTCAAGTGTAGACCAATTCAAAATAGCTTCAACCTTTTCAGGATCCATTTTCAAACCATCAGTTGAAATCACAAATCGCAAATACACAATCTCCTCTTTCATGAAGGAACACTTTTTTAGATTAATCAACAACTTTTCTTCTTTCAACCTCTATAATACCTATTTAATGTGCAACAAATGTTCTTTTTTGGTCTTATTGAATATCAGAATGTCATCTAGATATACAATAAAAAATTTACCCAATAATTTCTTCAAAACCTCATTCATCAATCTCATCAAATTACTCGGTGCATTAGTTAAACCAAAAGGCATAACCAACCACTCATACAAACCTTCTCTTGTCTTAAAATTAGTCTTCCATTCATCACCCTCTATGATTATGATCTGATGATATCCAATTTTCAAATCAATTTTGGTAAAATACTTTTCTCTAGTCAAACTATCCATTATGTCATCCACTCTCAGTATAGGAAACCTATATTTCAATGTTATCTTATTTATTGCTTTGGAATCAATACAAATTCTCCATTATCCATTCTTCTTAGGTGCCAATACAACTAGTACTACACAAGGACTCAAACTTTCTTGGATCAAACCTTTCTGCAACAATTCTTGGATTTTTCGGTTCAGTTCCTAATTCTCGGCAGGTGTTAACTGATGCAGTGCCTTATTCGGTAAACTAGCTCTAGGGATTAGATCCATACAATGATCAATACTTCTCTTCAGTGGTAAAACATCAAGTACATTATTAGAAATGATCTCCCTATACTCGATGAGTATCCTATTAATCTCTTCAGGTATGCTATCCACTACTTTCCCACTTAATTTGTTAGGAATCACAATAAAACACACATCATTCTTCTTTAAATCCTTCAAAAAATTTCTTCCTTCAATCAAAAAAACTTTCACAGATGTACAAACATTACTAATAGGTTATTCAATCAAAGGAAACAAAATTTTCTTTCTCCCATCAGCCCAAATAGTATATTTATGCAATCTTCCATCATATATAGCATGTCTATCATATTGCCAAGGTCTACCCAATAAAATATGACAACAATCCATAAGCATGATATCACACAACACCTTATCATAGTACTTTTCAATTTTAAAATTCACATAACATTGTTTACTTACCAATAATGTATGCTCATCCTTGATCCATGAAATTTGATAGGGTTTTGGGTGTTTCAACCTTTCCAACTACAACTTTGCAACCATTTCCTCAGATGCCAAATTCTTTGAGCTCCCATGATAAATGATTACCTTCCATACTTCATCAGAAACTCTGCATCTAGTCTTGAAAAAGCTTTTCCTTACTGGATCTTCCTTATTACTTTCACTCCAAAGTGCTTTGCTGACCATCAAGTTCTTTTCTTTCTCTGGCTCATTCAGTGAGTTCTCTTGCACCAAGGAATTCCTACTACTACCAACCTTCTTACTTGCATGTGTACATTCAAATGACCTATGTCCTTCTTCTCCACAATTGTAAAAAGTTCCTCAAAATCCACCTCAGTAGGTATTGCCTCTTCCTCTAGCATAATTTTCACCTTTCCACTCAGTCTTGGCTTTATCCAGATTTGTTTTGTCCTATTCAGATCTATTGTTTTCAGCATAGGATCTACCTCTTCCTCTTGGGAATCTACCACCTCTTCCTCTTTATCTTTTCTCATGTCTCTTGTTTAATTTCTCTTCATCTTTCAAGGAAAATTGATAGGCTTATTCAATGTTTTCCAACTTAACAAAACTAATCTCTTCTTGGATAGAAATTATCAACACATTCAGATACCTAGCAATTCTTTGCACTTCATCTTCAACAAGTCTAGATCTGATATCTAATCTATAAAATTCATCATTATAATCTTTTACCGAGCTATCTTTCTGTCTAAAACTTTTCATTTGCCTCACTAGGTTAATCTGATAATCACATGGCAAAAAATTTCCTTTCAACTTATTCACCATCTTATTCCATACCTTGATTTTTTATGTCCAATTGTAGATGCTCCCACCATAATGGTGCATGACCTTTCAAATTTTTGCTTGCAATCTTACCCTATTTTCCTCAGAGACATTTTCATACTCAAAATACTTTTCCATCTCAGTGATCCAATCCATCAATTCATCTGAATACAACTTTCCACTATACTCAAGAGGATTGAAATGTGGTGTAGATTTCAAATTTGTCGAAGCCTTAAAAAGTATTTCCTCACCCTAATCCATCATAGGTGCAAGTTCTACTTCACCTTGTTCCTCGTCAATTTCTTCATCACTAACATCTTCAAGATGTCTTCCTCGATACTGGGCTATCTCAACAGCTTCTAACCTAGCAGCAATATGTCTTAACATATCTGCCAATCCTAGATCTGCATCTCACCTCCCACAAACCATCTTGAAACCCTCTGCAATTGTAGGTCAGATCACAATCTACTATCCCACAACAAATATCAACTAGGGTTTAACAAGAAGGAACCCTCAACCTAGATTCACAAATCTAGATCTAGATCTCAACCTCACTCTGATACCACCTGATGCAAGGGAGGATAGGAAGAGGTTCCAAAGGCACACCTTAATCACCAACCTCCTTGTAGAAATAACACACGGAAGCAATAATACACATAGAGAGAGAATGTGGAACAGATCATATATTATTCCTCAACTAACCTCATACATGTCGGGCTATAAGGCCTTCCTAGTTATGGCCAATTACATTTAGATTCAATTACCATAGTCCTCCAACATGTGAGGATTCATCTTTCAAAGACTATCTTCTATCTCCTCAAAACTTCTCCTAAAACTACAACCAACTACTCTATTTATACAAAAGGTTAACGGAACAAGTCAACCTTAAAATCCTTCATTAGAGAAAGGAACAACCAGATCTAGGTCCACATGCTTCCCAATGATTGATACCAACATTAACTCTACACCAAAATTAAATGCATAAGTTGGCCTCAAATGAAATCCAAAGTAAACCACTCAGTAAGCTAGGATACCAAGCACCAAGAAATAACTTGGCAAAATAACCGAACAACTCGGTTAGAGAAGGAATCGAGTGAAAACTGAGCCAACTCGGTCAAAGAAGGAACCAAGAGGCTACCAAGCAAACTAAATAACTCAAACTTGTTTTTGGTGACACATGGTTGCTAAGAACTTGAGATGCTCTTGCATCAATGTAACAAACTATATGATTGGTAAAGAGGATGGTGGCACTTTTAGAAGGTTCACATTGTCACATGGTTAGAATTGGATTTTTGACATAGGAAAGGAGTAAATTTCACTTTTGGGGGCCTGGGGCTACCCAAACTGAATGCAAAAGAGGATTTATAGGAAGATTTATTTTAATGGTCTCCTTCTCTAGAGATAACTAGAATCTCGCTATGCTCACAGGGAGTATACGACCCCAGAAAGATCCACTATTGGAACCCTAAAATTTGCAAAATTTAGAGTTCCAGAATCTATGCCAATAAGTAAATCTCTCTATCCAATCATATGAAAATGCCTATGATCAAATGTATTCTTCAATTTTCAACTCTCTAGAACCTACCCCGATACATAGGTAAAACGGTTGATTTATAGGTATGTATGTATGTGTTTGACAATTTGCATATGCAGAGTGCTTCTAGGTATGTACTTTACACCAAAATGATCCTATTTCAATTTGATTATTCCTTTGCATTTAATTTATGTTTAAATACCTCCATGTTTATTTGTATATCTTTGTGATATCATTTTCTATATTTTGTTGGCTAAAATCAAATTGAGTTTTTGGTAGAAATGTTGTTCGTAGGGTTTCAATAGAAGTAAAGAAATCAAATATATATGAGAATAGCATAGATGACATATCCCACATTGGTGATATGGAGTGCTACATTTTTCTTTTATATGCCATCACTCACTTATTTACTTACCAAAGGCACAGCGCCTTTTGGTGGAGGGAAAATGTGCACAGGGCTAAGTAGATGTGGAGTTGATCATTGACTTTGATGTGCCAGGAAGTAGACAAAGACAAATTTTGGAAATCTATCAGAAATTGTAGAGAAGGAATGAAATTTTTGAACTTCCATCTCACTGTCAGGAATCACAGAGAAGGAATGTGATTTTCGAACTTCCATCTGACTATCAGAAACCGTAGAGAAGGAATGCAATTTTTGAGCTTCCGTTTGACTGAGGAAAATCATAGAGAAGGAATGTGTTTTTTGAACTTCCATCTGACTGTCAAAAATCGTAGGGAATGTCATGCCCAAAATTTGGGCAAACACAACTAAAATTTTATTTCTAAATATCTAAAGTTAACTATGCACCTACTCATGTCACAAATTGATAATAAGTTAGGTATGTAGGTACAAGTTTAGAACCTTGAACATCTTTGAGTGGGTATTCATTGAATGCGTTGACTATGCATGTCCACTAGGCGTATAAAGAGTCATCGATACTATACATCAAATTAACATATTTACTAGGTTAAAAACTACAATCTAACATGTTGATTATGCATGTCCACTAGGCGTATAAAGAGTCATCGATACTATACATCAAATTAACATATTTACTAGGTTAAAAACTACAATCTAACATGTTGATTATGCATGTCCACTAGGCGTTAAAAGGTTATGTCACAATTAGTCCTTTAAACAACCTTAGGTTTGATCAATGTTAGGATAATGAAAGATTAACCATTTTTTTTGTTTAATACAACACTATTACTTTATTTAATCATGATTAATTGACATGTTAATATAATAAAACTAAGGAGTAATCATGTTAGTTCGAATTGATTGATTTATCTCGGTAAGAATATTATGTTGTTTTACATCCTATAAAAGATATCTTTAATGAAATTACTATTTAATTAAAAGATTTAAAATTTAAATCCTAACTCATTTACCTACCTATAAAAACTAAATGTCTCAAATTAAACCCATTTACAAATTTAAATAATAATCTCAACTCAAGCATTAAATAAATGCTAATCTATTTAATTTTACTAAACAATAAAATAATTACTTTATTTATAATCAAGGAACTTAATATTTAAGCTATATTTAAATCCTATTAAATTCACATCTAAAGTAATTAAAAATACCAAGCCACAAAATAATATATACATTAATCTTCTTTACTAATAACTTAAAGTTTTAATCTAAAACTATTATATACCAATTTATTTAATTAATAAATTTTCTTCTAGAATATACTACCCCATTTAGTTAACATAGAAAATCCCATTAGATAAAATTTGCTCTCCAAATTTAAATCAAATCTTTAAAGCAATCAAATCTAATAAAATTTAATTCAACTCCATTAATCACTAATCTATTTAATTAATAAAACCTCTACTTGCTTCTACCTTAGAAGTCAACCTTTTACACTATGAGCCATAGCTAAATCTATTTTGAAATCCATAATAATAAAATATTAATTAAATCAAATTTAAGAAATATCTAATAAAATTTGAAAACATATAAATATGCCCTCATTTGACCAAACCTTATGAAATAACCTCTAGTTATTTCTGGTTCATACATAATTAATTTTTTTTGAATATTTTATTACTGTCTATTTTTTAATATTATATTATTTTATTTTTTTTACAAGAATCTAACCCTATGTTTTTGTAGGGTTGTGGAGGAGCCGAACTAGGAAGCAGCAAGTAGGGGAGGGGTTGAAACAGTGGGCAACCACAGTGGCGGCACCACCATGGAGGTTGGTGACACAGCGGAGCAATGGAGGGGTCGGCGGCATGGCATGATGGTCCCTTCCTCTATGGTAACACAGTGGGAGATGGGTTGGCTGTAGTCGTAGCCTTCTCACCACTGTGTTTCCATAGTGGGGCGGAGCTGCCTCCGCATGGTGCCCTAAAAAGAATGGGGTTGGGAAGGGCTCTGACCATCCCGACCCATTTAAAATTCCTTTTTTAAATTTTAATATATATTTTTTAATTTCATTTTATTTAAAATGAAAATCGTTTCATGGGGGATAAAATATATTAGAGATTTCATTATTATTTTTGTTTTATTTTTAATATATATATATATATATATATATATATATATATATATATATATATATATATATATATATATATATATATATATATATATATATAAACCAAACAGGTTTAATATAAACATGAAATTCAGTTTATCATAATGTTAATTTTTAGATAGAATGAATAATGTTTAAATCTAATTATATATATATAGGCAGCAAGAAAATAAATATTATCTTTTAGATATATTACTAGATTTCTTGTTTAAAGGATTTAGTAACATTTGCTTTGAAAATACAATTATATATATATATATATATATATATATATATATATATATATATATATATATATATATATCTGTGTGTGTGTAATTACTGAAAAATGGACAAGATCATTTTATTAAGAAATCAAGGCAAATCAAGGTAATTCAAAGGCAATTCAATTCAATTAAATCAAATCAACAACAAATTGAAATTAAACCTTGATCCAAAATTAATTAAAAATCAAAAGCCAACAAATCAATTTAAATCAATTAAATCATGATAAATCAATTAATTATGTAATTAATCTAATTAATTACATAGTTCAATTTAAATCAAATCAACCCATTCAAGGGGTGCACATGGCTAAACAAATTAATTCAATTCAATTAATTAATTCATATTTTCTCTCAACCACCAAATAAGAGAAAAATCAATTAACCAATAAAAATTGAGGATTAAGCTCACATGGATCTAGCCAAAATTCAATCTCAATCACTCATTTGAAAAGAGCATCTTGTCCACTCATCTTGTCTTCTTGTCCCAAGCTTTGAGGACAATCCATTTAAATTGTCTCCAAAGGGTGGAACCAAGGACTTAACCCCAACTCAACCTTGATCAAATCCAACTACACCCCCTACCCTGCCAAATCCTAGATAAAAGCAAGGGATAATTCACTCATAAAAAATCCACAAATCTGAGAATTGCAACTAACCTCTTGAGATTTTGAGCTAAAAAGGCAAATTTAGAAGTTAATTAAGCATTTCAATTTGGAATTGAATTATTTTATCTTGCTTTATCATATATTCTCATTCTAGGACTATCATTAATGGAGGCTTGCTGAGAGCTTCACCGTTAACATCCCTAGTTAGAGATCCATAGAGTCCTTAATTGTTTGTATTTGTTAAAATAGCTCTTCCTTTGTGGTTAATTTAATTATTTTATTCAATTATTTGCAACACTAACCCTATGAAGGTACAAATTTAGTACACAAAATGGTGCCCTCTAGTAGGAAGGTGAAGGATACAATATACATCCTCCGAGGTGATCATCATCTCACCCATACATAAATGAAACGTATTATGGTCTGACTGCCATTTCTCAGCCATAGCTATAATCAAACCATGATTCACTCGAAATCATGGTACAACACGAAGGAAAGACAACCCATAAAGGTCGACATGTCTCCGATCAAATGCACTCAAGTCATCAATCATACTGAGAAGTAATGGATACAAACCACAAATGACTAATGACTTAAGCACCGCCTACAAAAAGAAAGTTCAATTACATCAATTTTGAAATCAGTTATCATTTGGATTATCCTAAGTCAATCAAACATTTACAATTATCAAACCACAATCAATTTTCCTCATTCTACTCAGAGAGGATGAAAAATTCATCATCATCCATCATCTAGATCTAGATTGACAATCATACTTTCAAACTATGATTGACTCATACTGACATCTTATGACTCACTATAACATCAAGTTTGTTACCTAAACCAATCATCTAATTGACGAAGTTGAACAATTTGAAAAACTAACTATGGTAATTTAAAAAAAATTCTATGAGGGTGAAAGTGCTATTTCAAGGTTTAAAAGTGCTAAAATTCAAAAAGCGTTATTTAAAAGTTTAAGTGCGCTACCTAAAATTTCAAAAGTGCAACATCAATGCAAAAGCGCTAAAAATTTTTAAAAGCATCATTTAAAAAATCATATGCGCTATTTTATAACTTATAAGCGAAATTCAAAATAAAAGCGCTATTTGAAAAAAAAAAAGTAGTTTGTGCCCTAGAGCAGGCGTGTAAATGCGCAATTCCACTTTGCGGAAGTGCTGAAAAAATGCAAACGTGCTATTTCAATTTACAAAAGCAAAAAAAGAGGGTTTTTCTAAGAAAAATTCAATTTTTTTGAAATTAAATGCATAAATCTAAAAACCAAGAGGATCAGGCACTTACTGGAGGACCGTAGGTGAGTGGGCGATGATATTGGTGGGTGCGCTTGAACCTATGCTCATGTATCGAGATAGACATCACAAAAGATTCAGAGGAAGTCAGAGCTAAAAGTCAATAGTAAAAGTGAAAATGACTTTTTTTACCCTTTATATAGGCCCTTTTGAACAAAAAAGTGTATCTTTGACCTAAAAAGGGAATCTTTGACCAGAGAAGGTCTGGAAACTTGAAATTTTCACCAATTCTGCCAAATCAGGGGCATCTATCATCACTAAGATGTGAAAACATTATCGAAAATAAAATCATAATTCATTATAAATTGACCTAATTAATGCAAATTAACCTAAAACTGTCAAAATTTTTAAAACATCCATCAAATTTCATTTCATTTCCGAGGGGGCATATACTCAGATAATTAGAACGACATCAACATCATCAAATCAGGGGAACGACCATCAAATAAAAGTGCAATATTTTATCAAAAAAAAATTTCTTATCAATCAAAAGGGGCATCAAACATCAAACTGAATCAAATCAGGTACCATATCAAGAAATCTATCATCAAATCTACCATCAAAGATATCAAATCAATCAGAACTGCATCAATCCTATCATCAAAATCTGTATCTCGTATCAAACATCAAGATCGACCATCAACAAAATCAGGACCTTTTATCAAGTTGGATCAGAACGTTCTTTGAATCGACATGCTTTGCATGTCAACTCAAAGAGGGGCATTTGTAATCACTGAAAAATGGACAAGATCATTTTATTAAGAAATCAAGTCAAATCAAGGTAATTCAAAGACAATTCAATTCAATTAAATCAAATCAAATATCAAATCAACAACAAATTGAAATTAAACCTTAATCCAAAATTAATTAAAAATCAAAAGACAACAAATCAATTTAAATCGATTAAATCATGATAAATCAATTAATTGTGTAATTAATCTAATTAATTACATAGTTCAATTTAAATCAAATCAACCCATTCAAGGGGTACACATGGCTAAACAAATTAATTCAATTCAATTAATTAATTCATATTTTCTCTCAACCACCAAATAAGAGAAAAATCAATTAACCAATAGGAATTGAGGATTAAGCTCACATGGATCAAGCCAAAATTCAATCTCAATCACTCATTTGAAAAGAGCATCTTGTCCACTCATCTTGTCTTCTTGTCCCAAGCTTTGAGGACAATCCATTTAAATTGTCTCCAAAGGGTGGAACCAAGGACTTAACCCCAACTCAACCTTGATCAAATCCAACTACACCCTCTACCCTTGCCAAATCCTATAAAAGCAAGGGATAATTCACTCATAAAAAATCCACAAATCTGAGAATTGCATCTAACCTCTTGAGATTTTGAGCTAGGAAGGCAAATTTAGAAGTTAATTAAGCATTTCAATTTGGAATTAAATTATTTTAGCTTGATTTATCATATATTCTAATTCTAGGACTGTCATTAATGGAGGCTTGCTGAGAGCTTCACCATTAACATCCCTAGTTAGAGATCCATAAAGTGCTTAATTGTCTTTATTTGTTAAAATAGCTCTTCCTTTGTGGTTAATTTAGTTATTTTATTCAATTATTTGCAATATTAACCATATGAAGGTATAAATTCTAGTACATAATATATATATATAAAGAGAGAAATCATAAATTTATTAATTTCTATAAGCATAACTTTTACACTATTAAATAATTTTGAAATAATTTATCTAAATAAATAAAATTTGAATCTTTCTTTATTTTAGCCCAAATGAAAGATGTTGCTTTCAATATACTTAGTTCTTTCTCTTTTTTTATACTATAGTGAACAAGTATATATATTTTCCCTTAAATTGTTTTCAATATTATATATACAGGTAAATCCCTATTTTAAAATTCCTACAAAAAGATATATAATCCTAATTAATAAAGTGAGATTAAATCAATTCTAATTCTTTATTTGAACACTAGTCTAACCATAGGACTAAGGAAAAGTATTTTATAATTGATTTGTTGGATAATATAATAATCAATATAAGTCAAATTCTTTAATATATACATCTACAAATTATAGGCTGAAATCTTTTCTTTTCTTCATATTAAAAAAATAACATATTTACAAAATTCTGGGTCTCATAATTATGAGGATACATCTCTACATCCTCATTATATGGTCCAAACTAAAAATTACAACATGGGCTTGGACACAACTAGATTTTCAAAACTTCTGAATAGAGTAATCATCAAGACTTCCTTACGAGCCTTCAAAGAGTATCCAACAAAATTCCTGCATAAGAATAGTGGGTTGACCATGGAGGCTCACCTCCCATCATAGGCTTTTGCAAGGCCACCCTTGGGCTAGGGGACATAGGAATGTAATAGGAGGCATACAAACATAACCATATTTTGAACAAAAACATGCACTAGAGGAAAAATAATACCCAAACCCATGCATTTACAAGGTCTTCAAAGACCTAAAACTTTTAGGGGTGAAAGATGAATTACCACAAGAGGAGAAGCCATTTGCAAAACAAAGAATCAAGAGGAATAGGTCACACATGGGCTCAACCTTCCCTTACCACAACCATCTCCTCATATTTAGAAGCATGGTTTCAATCCATCAAATTTTCCCTTATGACCCCCATATGCCCTTGGGCATGATTGACATCATGAGGACTCACACACCCATGTACATACCTCCACACATGGGAGACTCTACACTACATGGGTAGTCACTAAACCTTCAGCCCTTCAAGGTTACTCTTCCCTCCCAAGCGTGAGTGTGCCTTGAAGAACCTCATATATAAAATAAGCACAAAAGAAATACAAGACTCTATAAATGACCTCCATATAAATTCGTAGAGTTGAAACAAATACACATAGACTCCATTAATGGATTCCTCAAGCTATCTACAAGCATAAGAAAACTACTCTAAGCTATTACAAAAAGGAAACCAACATCAAGTCCAAGCTTAAGGAAAAAGATAAAGTTTGAGATGAACTTTCCCCTTTATGCTTTTCCTTCTTCTAAATTCTCTTCCAAAACTAGGAGTCTCTAAGAATAGAGAGTGGGTGAACAACCCTCACTTTCCTCCCAAAACCCCCTGAAAAGGCTTCATTCTAAGAATATCTTATTTCCACATTAATGGGGAAGTGAATAAAGTCTTCCTCCTCTCCCTACTTGTCTAATCCCTCATAAATGGAGTTTAAGGCTCACATGGGAAGGATAAGATACTTTATTCCAATTTCCAAATCTCTGATTTTTGCCACATTCTAAAAGAGATATTTTAGGGGTGTCTCTAGTGAGTTTTGGGGCTCTTAATGAGCTAAAAATGACCCCTAACCCCTAGAGTACCAAGTGGGGTGGTCAACTCTAACCCTAACTACCTTCATGTGGATGCCTATATGACCCTCCTAAACCCCACCTAAAGTTAAATCATGAAATTCAACTCTCTTGACCCAATCTGATCTCCCTAAACCTTAGGGTAAGAATGGGAACTATACTAGGTAACCCCTGGGTTAGAGTTAAGCCTATACTAGTTACATTCACTAGCCATGGCAACCCATTTATTACACAACTTTCAAGTGACACAATATAATTACATAAGGCATGACTTATTTACACATTTACAAAATTGAATTAAATACAATCATGCATAATACTTTCACGAATAAAACATAATACAATGAGATCCATGTCTCTTCTATAGACATGATCTTAGCATTATGGTATATACATAGGTCCATTCTTGAATCCCCATTTAGTACCATGGTCAGTTTTCCTACACACTCATTGTACACATTAGTAGGTCCAATAAATCAACACATAACTTAATAAGATACATAATGTAAATTAAACACATACATTTTCATCAATGATTCATTGGAATTTAAACAATATATGAATCTAATCCATATGCATAAACTTAATTTTCAATCAATCTACATCGTGATATTACCAAACATACATATCCATCATAATGCATTATTAAAACTTAACCATATAAATAATCTACATTAACTAACATAGGGTATCACTTGAGTAGGTACACATAAAAATCATAATGCTAAATAACATAGCATCGGACCTTTCAGATCCTCAAAAATAACATGTGTTCAAAGTTTCCAAGTGTGTCAAAATAGTATCAACTAAAGTGAATAATAAGAGAAAAATGGTGCAAAGTTATGACGGGCTAGGATAGACCTCACATCCTCCCCCTCCAGGCATGAACATCCTCCTGGAGTTCATCGAAGATGTAGGGAAATTGTGACCTCATCTATTTTTTATCTTCCCATGAAGCTTTGACCTCATCATAACAATCCCATTGGACCCTAACCTAGTCCAGCTCATTGCCTCGAAGTGTCAGGGTTCATCGAGCCAATATACAAATGGGCTCCAAATCTAGTTGTCCATTTGACTCTACCTACAAGGCATCCGAATCTGTCACATGAGTCTCATCAGAAATATACTTCCTCAAAATTGAAACATGAAATACATCATGGATGCATGATAGGCTAGGTGGAAAAGCTAAACAATAATCAATTGGTCCTATCCTTTCAAGGATCTCAAAAGGTCCAATAAATATAAGTGCAAACTTAGAGCACTTTTCAAAAAAAAATGGACTCTTATGTGGTTTCACTCTCAAGAAGACCCTATCACCAACTAAATAGGCTCGATCTATCCTCTTAGCATCTGCATACTTCTTTTGTCTATCCTTAGCCTCTTTGAGACACTACCTAATCAAGGTTACCTACTACTCCATATCTCTAAAAATCTTAGGACCAATGGAAACTCTATCCTTGATCCTGTCCCAACTGAGTGGTGTCCTGCATGGTCTACCATAAAGGGCTTGGTAGGGAGGCATACCCAAGGATGTATGATGCCCATTTTTATAGGAAAACTTCAATAGGTGAAGGTACTCCTCATGCTAGGTTTTATGGTCCATCACATACATGTGTAGCATGTCCCTTAAATCTTGATCGACCCTTTCTATTTGTCCATCTGTCTCAGGATGATAGGCTATATTGAAATTAAGCCTAGTGCCCATGGCTATCTTTTGTTCTCTCCAAAAGGCTGAAGTAAAGAGATTATATCTATCTAAGTTGATCTTATGAGATACACCATGCAGTCTGACTATATCTTACAATACCTATTCCATTGATAGTGCGGTAAAGGTAGTACACACAAGTGAAAATGAGCCACTTTGGTCAACTTGTCAACTATCACCATGATGGAATCATGACGATGAGATGACATAGGAAGACCAACAATGAAGTCCATAGAAATGGTGTCCCACTTTCACACTGATATCTCATGAGGCTAAAGAAGATCACCTAGATGACGGTGTTATGCCTTCACCCTCTGGCATTCTAGGCACCTAACTATTAGAATAACTCAGGGGGGGGGGGTGAATTAGTTAGATTAGTTATCCTATAGTCCCAAATACATATATGTACCTTCTAAAACAATTTCAACAAATTATGTAGCTTGGTAACATAAAATATGAATTTGTTAGTCCACTTTACCAATTACGAGTAATTATCCAAACTATTATTATCGACTAAATCAACTATGCAGTATGTAAAGTATGATAGAAAAAATCATAAAAAAATAACACATAACACAATGATTTAATGTGGAAACCCTGCTAAGGGAAAAACCACCTAGGACCGGTAACCCAAAATAATTCACTCTTCTAAAGTGAGCTTGGTAAAGAGCCAACCCTGTTAAAGGTTACAATGCACACTGCTAGGTGTGATCTAGCTAGAGGATTTATCACTAACAGTTAACTTTTGACTAGCATTCACTATGGGGTCAACAAGATAACACTTTACATTCAAGGAATGTCATAGAGTAATACAATAAGATTTTTAAGTCCACTTGGTTAAGATATTTTATGAATCAATGGTTAAAGTGATACAGTACTAATCTAATTGAAATACAACTCAATTGAAAATATTCAGATCTATGCTAAGCTCATAAAATCCTCAGATCATTAATCAATTCACTTCCTTAATATTTCTCAAATTACTTTCACTCATTAAATAATTCTCTGACACTCGGTAATGTCTCTAGCTCAGTTCTTTCAATAACTAGTCTGATTAGGCATGCATGAATACAATCTTTACGTGAAATCTCTGCAGTCTCCTTCTATCTAGCATGTTTGAATACTGAAACTCATATCTCTTATATAGACAAGTAAATCATTTTCATATCAGCCATTAGATTTTTCCTCTTAATCTCCTTCGTCCATTTTTCCGCTTAAACCTTCCTCGGTAGATGTATCATTAACACGTTTCAATCTCATCCTTTAGACCATCTCTAAATTTTATCATCCATGGAACTCATAACTAACTTTATCCTTAACCTTGAAATCATAATAATTTCCAACTCATCAAATTCAGTCAGTTGTTCTTAGCATTTAATGTTTTCATCCATACTCGGTTAATATAGAAATGTGTCAGTGATAACTAGATCGGTTATACTATTACTTGGTATACACTGCACTTGCTTGGTGTATGTAGAAATCTTCAATTACTGACCACATTGACTTGTTCAAATTCAAATCTCTTCTTCATAATAGATTAATGTAACATGCTCAAGTCAACAATATAAAGCCATAGACTCATCAATAAGTTACCCAATGTTTACCTTATCCTTATTTGTCATATCCATCTTTTCCTTATGTAGATATCTCAGTTCTTCATCTTTTCTTCCTTCAATAGATGTTCATATGTTTGTAACTAACATGATAAGTACTGTCAAAGCTAGTTGACATCAATGACAACATATTGACTAATTTTATCATCTTACATATCATTTCAGTATCTCAATGATCTCTAATCACTATTTATTCAATTCATCAGATGTTCAATCAATTGTAGTTCATCAATTTCCATCTCGATATTTTACAATCTCATGCCTGGCCAATGATACAACTATCTCAAGTCAGAATGCATCTTCTTAACTCTAGGATGTGCTGCATAAGGGGTTCTATGAGCCTCTAGCATCACAAAGTTAGACAAAACTCCAAAAGAAGGTATATATATATGTGTCCTCTATGATGTATGAGTCCATCAAACTCTAACATATAATCCGAATACTTCCCCTCAAGGGGTCTCTAAGAATGAATCATCTCACTAACTTCTGCATACATCTCATCCTCATATATGTGATAAAGAATGTGATCCCTCAAATCTATGCCTATGGACATTGAGGAAATCCCATGCCATCTCCTACTCAAGGCATATGTGACAACGTTCTCTTTCCCCTTGATGTAATGAACATCAAAATCATATTCGCACAAGAACTCCATCCATCTCCTCTATCAAGCATTAAGGTTTGACTAAGTGAAGATGTACTAAAGACTTTGATGGTCTGAATGAAGCTCAAACCGATGTCCAAATAGGAAATGATTCCATCTTACTAAGGCATGCACCACTTCTGAAATCTCTCAAGATCATGGGTAGGGTAGTTGAGCTTGTGAGTCTTTAGTTTCCTAGACTCATAGTCTATATCTTACCCACCATGCATAAGAACTACCCCTAAACTATCTAAAGAAGCATCTGTGCAAACCAACAAAATTATTGAAGGCTCCAGAACATCAAGAATGGGTGCACTAGTAAGTGCTCACTTTATCTCCTGAAAGGCTCTATCACACTTCTTAGTCCACTCAAACTTTTTTTCCTTTCACTGAAGAGAAGTGATGGGATGTGCCACTCGAGAAAATCCCTCAACAAATCATCTTTAATAACTGGATAGACCCATAAAACTTCTCACCTCAATCACAATGGTAGGTGTTGACCAATCCATAATAACATCTATCTTTGATGGGTCTACTGGGATCCCATCACTAGATATCACATGCCCCAAATATTTGACCTTTGATCTAGAAAATGCATACTTCAGCAAGTTGCCAAACAACTGATTATCCCTCAAGCACTGCAAGACTTGTCTTAGGTGATCTTTGTGATCTCTCTCATCCTTAGAATATATTAATATATCATCAAGGAATACCACCACAAAATTTTCAAGGAATGTATGAAATACTCCATTCATGAGACTCATGAATACAACTAATCAAACATGTCATCAATCCTAAGAAGTGGAAACTAATTCTTGATGGTTACTTTATTCAACTGGTAGCAATCCATGCACAACCTAAGAGATCCATCTTTCTTCTTTACAAAGATCACTAGTGCACCCCAAGGAGAAACACTAGGATGAATCTCTCTTGTATCTAACAATTCCTCAAGCTGTATCTTGAGCTCATTAAGCTCATTTGTGGTCATCCTATAAGGTGCTCTAGAAACTAGTTCTGCTCCTAGTACAAGATATATGTGAAAGTCAAATGCCCTAAGAGGAGGTATACTAGGTAACTCTAAAGGAAACACATCTGGATACTCTTTTAGAATTGGATGGTCATCTAGTGAGGTCTCTTTTTTTGCCTCATCATATCTATTGTTGATGGTGATAGCATACAACTGACATCCCTTCTGCATGCATTTCTTAAGCTGCATAGTAGAGACCACATAGAGGGATACACATCTTTGGATTCCTAAAATCAATGTAGAAATGACATCATCATCCAATCATTCTATCTTCTTCTTATGAAAATATAGCTTGGCCTTGTGGGCATATATCCAATCCATGTCAAGGATTAGACTATAGGATCCAAGAGAAGTAACTCTAAGGATACATCCATAATATTCTCAGTAAAGCCAAAGATAGAGGCCACCTTAAGGTCAGCAGGGCTCAAAACCCAAGAACTGGTCCTTTCTGGAGGTTTATATGGTGCCAATATTTGTTGGTCTCTTCTAGGACCCTGAGACTACCACTTCTTGGGTTTTGAGCCCTATTGACCTTGAGGTGGCCTCTATCTCTGGCTTTACTGAGACTATTATGGCTGTGTGGTTCTGAATGACCCTGAAGAGTTCCTCTAATTCCTCTTCCATGGGGTTCTCTGATATCTTGAAGCCTGAGGTGCATGATTACGATTCTAAGATCCCTTAACTATCTCCTCATCTACCAAGTCTCTATCAATAGTAAATCATAAGTATCCTAGTGGTACCATGTGTACCATGCTTTCTATAGAAGGGTTCAATCCTTTAATAAAGTGATTGACCTTAAGCTTCTCATCCCTCATATACTTGACATAAGGGAGGTCTATGAACTTTCCATCATACTAGGCCACTAAAAGTCCTCTCTACTTTATTTAGGTCATGAAATTCATCTTTAAGATGCTACCTAAACTACTCAAATAGATATCTAGCCCTAAATACCTCTAGAAAGGTATCCCAAGAAAGGGTGTCAATAACCAAGTGCCCCTTGAATTCCTCATGCTTCCACCAAGTGGAGGCTCCTCCTCTAGGAGATGAATAGAAAAGTGTGCCTTGAGATTTCTCTCATAAGGATGCAACCCAAAGCATTGCTTAAGGCTTAGAAGCCAAGACTCAACCTCTATCCCATGTATAGATTCTAAGAATAGAGGTGTTTTATGTACAAGCATAAGAAAAATACTCTAAGCTATTCTAAAAAGGAAATCAATCACAAGTCTAAGCTTAAGATAAATGATGAAGTTGGAGATGAGCTTTCCCCTTTATGCTTTTCATTCTTCCAAATCCTCTTCCAAAACTAAGAGTCTCTAATAATAGAGAGTAGGTGAACAACCCTCACTTTCCTCCCAAAACCCCCTAAAAAGGCTTCATTCTAAGAATATATGATTTCCACATTAATGGGGAAGTGAATAAAGTCTTCCTCCTCTCCCTACTTGTCTAATCCCTTATAAATGGAGTTTAAGGCTCGCATGGGAAGGATAAGATACTTTGTTCAAATTTCCCAAACTCTTATTTTCACCAAATTCTAGAGGAGATATTTTAGGGGTGTCTTTAATGATTTATGGGGCTCTTAATGAGCTAAAAATGACCCCTAACCCCTAGGATACCAAGTGGGGTGGTCAAATAAAACCCTAACTACCTTCTGGAAGCCTATATGACCCTCCTAAACCCTACCTAAAGTTAAGTCACGAAATTCAACTCCCTTGACCCAATCTAATCTCCCTAAACCTTAGGGTAAGCATAAGAACTATACTAGGTAACCCCTGGGTTATATTTAAGCCTATACTAGTTACATTCACTAGCCATGCCAATCCATTTAGTACACATGTTTTAAGTGACACAACATAATTACATAAGGCATGACTTATTTATACATTTACAAAATTGAATCAAATACAATCATGCATAATAATTTCATGAGCAAAACACAATACAACAAGATCCATGTCTCTTCTATAGACAAGACCTTAGCATTACGGTATATACATAGGTTCATTCTTGAATCCCCATTTAGTACCATGGTCAATTTTCCTGCACACTCACTACACATATCAGTAGGTCCAATAAATCAACACATAACATAACAAGATACATAATGTAAATTAAACACATACTCACTCACATTGCATCAGTTATTAATTGGAAATTAAACAATATCTACATCTAATCCATATGCATAAAATTAATTTTCAATCAATCTACAACTTGATATTTTCTAACATACATATCCATCATAATGCATTATTAAAACTTAACCATGTAAATAATCTACATTAACTAACATAGGGTATCACCTTAGTAGGTACACATAAAATTCATAATGCTAAATAACATAGAATGGGATCTTACATATCCTGAAAAATAACATGTATTCAAAGAGTCCAATTGTCTCAAAATAGTATCAACTAAAGAGCATAATAAGTGAAAAATGGTTCTAAGTTATAAAGGGCTGGGGTAGGCCTCACAGAGAAGGAATACAATTTCTAAACTTCCATCTAACTATTAGAAATCATAGTAGGGGAGATTGAATCAGAGGTTGATAAAGAAAGACTTGTGTGATAAGTTGAAAGAAATAAAAAAAAGGAACTTAAGAAATCAGGATTTGAAGCGAAGAAGTGAATTTCCCCAAATGTTGATAAAGAGTTTAGGGGTAGCTACAAAGGAAGAAAGATCCTAAATTTTTCAAAGTTGTTAGAGATCATAGTGAAGGAGTGTGATTTCCAAAATTTCATCTAACTATCATAAATCACAGTAAAGGAGTGTGATTTCTGCACTTTCTCCTAATTGTTGGAAATTGTTGTTAGAAGGTGCAATCTCCGATAGGCCTTCATAAATAGGAGGAAGATAGTACGATTCCCAAAATTCTGACATCCTGATAGTTGAAATCTATTTGGATGAATAGACGAAGGATATGAAAAAGACCAATGGAGAAGTTCTATGTGGTTGTGCTAGATAAAATCAATACAACTATAGATTCCTGAGGATATAATCTCAGTCATCAAGTGTATATAATGAGATTTCAAATAATTTTTTAAAATGCCAACGGTCACAATTAAAATATATTAGATAGGGAGTATTTTTTACCCAAGGAAATTTAATAATATCTTAATTTGTCTTGATAATATCTTAATAATATTTTTTTCTCCATTTTCCTTGACCTTTCAGAGTCTTGGTCTCTGTTGTTTCATATGGAAAATTGGGTAATTTTGCCCAAATTTCTTCAAAATAATAAGTTGTTGTCTGCGGTTCAAAGGTATAATCTTTGGCAGGGGGATGCAATTGTTGGTGGTATTTTCCCATAGCATTTTCTCTTGAATTCAAAAAAAATTGTTATGATCCTTGGAGCAATTAAGGATTGCATTGCTTCTTCTTCTATTATGCCTTTGGATATTATGATAAATAGAAATGATGTTGAAGTCGAGTATCGGGGGAAAGCTTTTGCCAAAAAAATATGCTATTCTTAGTCTTTTGGCTCAGTCCAATGTAGTAGCTAATGCGAATATTTTCCCTTACTTGGCTTCATCTGCTGTGGAGGTTAGTACCTCTATTTTGGCTCCATGTAGTTCAACAACCCATGTGTTGCACTCATTGGAACTGGGTATAGGTGATCCTTCCACTCCACTTCGGTGTACGAATGATGATTTTGGGACTACTTCATTCATCCATAATGAAGCTGACAAATTATGGAGCTCTTTATTTTTCTCTCCACCATCTCAGCTTGGGGATGAGAAGCTGCATTATCAGGGTTGATTATATTACAATTTTTTGGTTTTAACCAATGTTGCAGGTCTTTCTTTTGGATACCTATTTTGCTTGTCACAAGTTTTATCTTCCCACTGGTTGAATCATTTGGCTTCACTTTTTTTCCTCTCAACTAGTCATCCATATGGGGATGCTCCATTTTGCTAATTTGGCAGGCCTTTGACAGTGCATTCGGCTTCTACTTCTCTCAAATTCTTTGGTCTTAATTAATTGTACAAATATCTATCGGCACATTATTTTGTACAAAAGTTTCATATTGTTTCAGGTCTATGTATTTGAGATTGTATCTTGGCTACATGTCAAGCATTTATATGTTGTAATTATGTAAATAGGATTGGATTATTGTATATATCCATCCTTCTATTTTGATAGGTTTAGGGGGTTGTTGATTGGGGGTCTTCTCCACAAATGTAATAGGTCCTTTGTAGGACTATGAGGGAGGGGATAGATTATGAATCTCTTGTAGAACTGTCTACTTTTTGTATTATGGGTAACGAACAAAGTTTTTCTTCACTGGTTCTTTTCTCCAGGAGCCTTTTTTGAACCAGTTTTTATTAATATAAATATTAAAATTTCACCAAAAAATATATATATCTTAATTTGTGATTTGATTATCTTTTATATATGGGTGTAATAAATATATAAATGATATTGTCTTCTAGAAAACCCTAATAAAGAGAGAGGTTTGATTTATTAAGATATCTAATTAACTCATTTTATGTGCAAAAGTTCTCTATCCAAGGATATTATTACAAAAGGATTTGTTATAAAATATTTGACAACAAGATATTTTGCAGCATGAAATGGAAGGGAACAATTCAAAAGGATAATTATTGAAAATTTAATTATTACATATCTAAATTTTTATATGGTTAAGACTTTGCATTGTAATTATTATGTTCAATTGTTCATTTAGGATCAGGTTTTTGTTATAAAGGGACACATTGGTTTGAAGCCTTTTTGCATCCCTTGGATTATATATTTATAGGGATTCCAAGACCATGTGAAGAGATACAATAACACATCAAAATTTTCATAGGGTAGAATTAGATCAACGACTGAAACATGAAATCTTATGTACTATTTTTCAAAATCAATACAAGATAAGTGTTTTCTCTCACTTGTGGTAATAAGTTTTCAATTCCTTTCAATTAGTCCCTTGGATAAATATATTTCATTAGATTTCCTCGCTGTGCAACTCTTATTTTATTTTTTTTCAAAATTAGTTACAATCAGAACATCAGTTAGAAGGATTGGTTTTCAAACTTCTCTCTATCTTATTGGTCTCTCAGAGTAGGAGTTAAATTCAGTAAGACTAGTTGTGACTATATAGTTTTAAAATCACAATTCATACAGACGCCTTTGAGGTGATGGCCTTTTTTCTAATTAAAATTTATTAAAACTATCTCCAAGATTGTACATAGGATTGAAATTTAATTTTCTCTATTGCCCAAGTAGAAGCAAGGCACTGATCTTATCAATTGTTAGATATAGTCATTTGGTTCATTATTTGAAGTTTTGGGATATTCTATTCAACATTCATTCATTTTATATATTTTTAATCAAACATTCTTGCAAATAACCAAACTGTTCAAGTTTTTTCAGCATTCAATACTCCATAGTTGTGATATTCACAATTGCATTCATCTCAAGCATTCACTTTCCAACTTGAGAGAATACCCAAGTTCTATAAATTTGCTATTTTCTATAAAAAGCCTCCAACCAATAGATTTGGTGGAGATATAGGCCCACCAGCCTTGGTCCTACAGAGCCAAAATTGTAGAAGTTTCAATCTTTCCTTTGGTTGAAATGTTTTAGTTGGCCAAATCACTTGGGTTTCCTAGCATTGGATTGGCAACTCCATAGGAAACCAAATCTGTTGATTTGAGCACCAAAACCTCAAACAGGAAGTCCCAAATTCTATAGAAAATGATATACCCTATGAGAATTCTAGTGTGACCGATTCACACGAGTATGATTTGTTATCCCTCCATGACTCTGAACCAAATACCACTTGGCATTCCCCTCATTCTACTAGCACCATGCACATAAATGAATAGTTTGAACAACTAAACCTAGAGGAAGAACCCTATATTGACAAACATGTCTATTAGGATCATTAATATCTCCTTGGTTGTAATTATTTATTATTTATTGACAATAAACATGATAACCTACAACTGATTGAATAGCTTGAAGGAAAGTTTGAAAATGGAATGGACAATTGAAAGACAATAATTGGTGATCACCAAGCTACTAAAGTATATGTAAGATAATTAATCAGTTAATGTATTGTCATTGATGTCAACTAATTTTGACTGTACTTATCATGATGGTTACAAACATCTTAAGAAGGAAAATGGTAAAGGAATGAGATATCTACATGAAGATGAGATGGATAAAAAAAGATATGGATATGTTATACATGCATTGGGTAACTTATTGATGAGTATATGTCATTACATTGATGACTTGACTGTATTACATGATTCTATTATGTATTGAAGATCATGACAGAACAAGTTTATGTGGTCGATAAATGAAGATTTATGTATGCACCGAGCAAGTGTAGTGTATACCGAGAATAGTATTAACCGAGCTAGTAATCACCGACGCATTCTGGTATTGACCAAGTGAAAGAAATAAATGGGTTTTCTAAGAGCTGACTAAAGATGATGGTGGATGATTATTTATGATTCTGAGGTAAAAGATAAATTTTGTTATGATGATCTTGAAATGACTGACAAAACTTGAAGATGATCGAATGAAGGAGAATGAAAAGAAAATGGTTTATGATGTCTATATAAGGAGACATGAGATTCATTAGTGAGTCTAGGATTCTTGATGCTACAGGGGAATTCACATGAAAAATGATAATTTTCATACAACACTAATCAAACCGGTTGAAGACAGAACTGAGAAAAACTGTAGACAACACCAAGTGTTAGAGAAAGCATATATATATTAAGAAAAATAGAGTTGGAGGAAATAAATATGTTGAATTGATTATTGATCAAAGGTATTTTGATCTTAGCATAGATCTAAAAAAATTTCAAATCAAGTTGTATTTAAAGTAGATCATTATTGTATCAGTTTAACCATTGCTACAGATAAAGCTCTTAACCTAGTGGGACTTAACAATCTTTATATTTCAATATGGCATTCAATAAATGTTGATTGTTTTCTTGTTGACCTCATAGTGAATGCATGGTCAAAGAAGAAATGGTAATGATAAATCCTCTAACCAGGTCACACCTCACAGTGTGTTTTGTAACCTATTGGGCTTTTTTCAAGTTTTGTGAGGTTTTCAGTTCCAAGTCATGGTTTAATCCTTCTGCAAGTTTAATTTCTAGGGTTTAGGTTTTCAAAAATCCATCAAATTTGTTATAACCTAGCCTAAAAACCCTTACCCTAGGTTTTTCCCTTTTGAGAAATCTTGTTTCTTCATGTAAACCCTTAAGTTTCCCTAATTCTTATATTTCGTTGTTACTTTTTGGCCACTTAAGTGTTTTGATTATGCACATGATTATTTCCATCAAGTGTTCGCTGAATCGCATAGTATTGTTTCATGTCTTTGAGTTATTCAGTGAACTGGTGAATGAGTAAACCCATGTTGTATGTTTTCTTTAGTAGCTAAGTCTCCAAGTTGTTCAACGGTTACCTCAACCTTTGCGCGAACCAGTGAGTATGTGGTCTCTTGTTCTCTTATTTCCTAGTGGTTTCCTATTAACTTCTAGCGACCTAGCGTGGCAGTGTTCTCTCATTCTCAAAATCAGGTGATTAAGACTTGTATTAACTAGCGATCTAGTGAGGACCATTGATTATCCATATGATCGACAATTATGATTTAATTTCAAAGTATTTGGGTCCTACATAAATTGATTTGGCGATTCAGTGATTGTGTTATAAGTTCTATGTGCTCTAAGTTTTGCGGCTCTGACTGTTTGGCTTAATGGATTGGACAAATATGGTTTTCCCTATTATTCACGTGATTTCATAATATGTTGGAAAGGTTCTAAATCTTCTGGCGATCTAGCAAATGAGGTAGTCGCGCATTCTCTTAAAAGGTTGGTTATGATGAAAGCTTTTCAGTGAATGGGTGAATCAAGCAGTCAAGTAAGTTTTAATCCTTTGTTTGCTAAGTCTCATAATCAAAAGATGATTGTCTTATAGTCTCAGTGAATTAGCAATGGTCATCGATTGAGGTCATGATCAACGGTTGATTCGAAGTCTCGGTTTGAAATAGGTAGTTGGGAAAGAATTCAATGACTTAGAGAGTAAGCTTGTTCACTAGTTCTCCTATTAAACATGTGGTTAAGGCTCCCATTCAATGAATAAGCAAAGCCTTTGGTTGCCAAGTCTCAGAATAAATTAGCAGTCAACTAAAACATTAAGAGATTCAGAGATAGCATTATCGCTAATTCTCCAAATGGTGACTATGGTTAGTTGCTCAAGCTAGGTTTTCTTTGTTCGCTAGTTCGCTGAATGGAGGAAGAGTTAAGAAATTGATTTCAAGAATCAGTGAAGCCTTTGGTCGCTAATTCTCTAAATGTGAGCTAGGGTTATCTTTTCATTAAGTGATTACGAGAACCTTCAGTCGCTAGTTCTCTGAAACGGGCTCATTTAAAGAAAATAATAAAGAAAGGTTAAAGGTAGTTTCCATGTGGATAAAGTACATTGTCAAGATGGAGAAAAGGTAGTTGGCCATCCAATCAGTTTTAAAAGAGGATTTTATCATGTAAGTAGGGTGTTAAAGTACCCAACTATAATCATTGCCTTTTTGCCTTGTTTTTTAATTTTTAAATCTATATGTCAACATCCCGGCATCGACTAGCACTAATTTGAAAATTGGTGATATGTGAATTGAATGTGGAAGTAATTGGAGGTAGATTTGAAATGATTTTGGCAATTGTACCCATTTGATTTGCATCAATAAATAGGCTAAACTCATTGTTTTCTATGTTCGAAATCATTTGAAGAGAATTGTGTTTTTTGAAGCAACCTTTCAGTGCCAAGCAAATCAAGTTTGCAGAATTGAGAGTAATTGTGCAAAAGAAATAAGTCAACCAGAGCTGGGTGTGGCTTCTTCTAGTGGTGAGGCCAAAACAAAAGGTGGTGAAGATAGAAACAAGCCAAATTACTCAGATGAGTTTCTCAAATTGTTGCCTAGTTCCAGTCAAAACAAGAGAGCTCCTGACGATGTCTTTAAAGATGTTCTAGGTCATTGCAGAGATCCTGTCACACCATCATGTTCAGGTTATACTATTTTCAGTTATTTTTATCAAAATAGGAGTGATCAAGTTCCTATTTGTAATGTTTGGGCTTTGGGTTTAGGGAAATTGATTGTCCTTCATGTGTTTTTAGATGTAGACTTAATTGTTGCATTGGCTAGGTTGTATGATCCTATCTACAAAACAATTAGGAAGGAAGACCAGTCACCTTTGGTTACTCTCGACAGGGGTTCTTTCATGAAATATTTTAGTTTTTATACGTCTTCCTCTACTAAAATTAATTTGAGCCAAGAGAGAGAGAGGTATACAAATAATATAGGGTCAGTAAAAGACCAGATGGTGAAGGATATGCCAAAGCAAGGTAAATATATAGCTCCCCTCCCCACTAGCATGAATGAACCTTACCAGTTTAAATCCCTCCATTACTATATGAAGCAGACTTGTTATGGGTTGTGTAGAGTATTGGGAATAGCTGGGGATGAAGAGTTTTTTCCAACTGATCTTTTGATGATGATTTTAGATATCCAGAATTCTCTAGTAAACATAGATTATGATTACATCCAGTATGTAATCGATAGGATGCATGAAGGGTTAATGTATGTCAAAGAAAGTAAGAAGCCCATCAAGTTCTTGCATTACTCTATGTTGATGCACTTAATTCTCTATTTCAACATCAATAGTTTTGATTTGAATATGTTGAAACCAAGATTCACCTTCCAAGATTAGCATAATCTAGTGCAACTATGGGTAAGGGTATGGAATAGTACTTCAAATGAGTGTAACTTTTGTGTTTTTGAGAACTTCATTATTTTTCCTATTCTGAGATGGCCAGGCATCAATGTTACAAGGTTACCACCTAAGGTTCTAAGGCTACTAATACCTGTGCAACAGGAGGACAAATGGGAGGGAAACCATAATTGGGGTGATTTCTACTTTGGGGAAAATTCTACAATTATAAGAGTTTACGGTTGCCCCCAAACCCCACATTTGTTACCAAAATTTGTGCCACCAAGAGTTGCTTCTTTGGAATTTGTGTGGCAGTTGATTTGGACAGATAGAGAACTTTTGGCCCCTCATAGGAAAGGTACTTTCACACCTAGGTAGTTTAGAATTAGTGCTTTCTTGATTGGTAAGAGTGCTTTCCCACAAATTACCACCTGGCTAAATCAATTCAAGATGGTATCTGGTATTTGCAAACATGTGGACCCTGAGGACTTCATTAAGACTGCAAGGTTGACACTAATACCTAATATTGGTGTCAATAGAGAACATGAGGCCATTGATGAGGAGGATGTGAATAAGAATATTGTGGATAAGGATGATGTTACTACAAGATGGAGGAGGTTTTTTGACCTGAAGGATTTGAAAACTCAGTTGAAAGCGGCCCAAATTCCTTTTGAGGGTTTCTTCCCTGACCTTCCCTACTTAAAAAGAATTAACAAGATGATAGAGATGCATGATACTCTATCAAATCAGTTGGAAAATTTTCTTGATTAGAAGAAAACAAAGAAAAAGAAGGATTACTCATCTTCTAATTGTGAGGAACTCTCTGATGGATCCTAAGAAGGAGATAGCCCACAAAAAGTTGGAAACCTACCAGTTATTGATCCTATTAAAGACCAATCAGAGGTAGAGGACCTTCCAGAGCCACCATTGAAGAAGCAGAGGTTTGACAAGGGAGAGCCTTCTAAGAAAAACAAATAGAAAGGGGGGATTGATAGAGCATTTGTTCTTGTACCAGGTGATAGGGCTTACCATCACCAATTGAGAAAAACAATAAGGGCCAGCAAGATGGTGCCACTAATGAACGAGATGAAGAATAGTCTTTGTGGTTAGGACAAGATATTAGAGAGGTATATCAGGAGGAGTTCTTAAGTGATGACCAATTCATCAAGAGTGATGAATTTAAGAGTTTTCTTATCTGGAAAAAGAAACAAGATGTGGCTAAGGCTATGCTTGAGGGAGTAGAGCCAAGTGAAGAAAACATGAGAGCATTAGCCTCTTATGATCCTAGCCTTGAGGCTATAACTATAAATGAAGCTAGAGAAATGGTTAGATGAAGTGGAATGCTTCTAACTCTAGGGTGGGATTTGACCTCTACTTTTATCATTGATTAGATAAGAAAGAAACCATAGGGAAGTCTATCCTATCAGGTTCATATTGGTGAAATGATCAGAGGAAGTGGCTACGACCCTAAATCCTAGGCTGTTGCAATGTGGTCTATGGCCCCTAAGACTCAAAAGCCATCTCTACTAAGTATAGAGGATCAGATGGAAGGGAATAAAATCATATGGACTATACATAATACAACTGATCTTGAGGTTTCCAAGGTAGTGACCCATTTTTCTAACTTGAATGAAGCAAAGACAACTCAGTTGTCTGAAAGGTATGTAAAATTATTTGAGAATGCAAATCTAATGGCCAAAGATAGGGACTTGAAAATGATGAAGATCAAGAAATTAGAAGATGAGTTGACGGAATTGAAGGTTAGGCTTGAAGAAGCCTTAAAGGTAGTTCTTCCCCCTCCTTTACAGATTGAGGTCCATGTTCAGACCGATACAAAGGTTCTTGATAAGCCTATTGAGGACTTAGAAAAAATAAGACTAGATGCATCCTTGGATACTGTAGCAAGGATTGTGCAATATAGGCAGGACAAAATAAAGGATAGGATGGAATCAGTCCATCAATCCGTTAGTGTATTACACTAGGCTAGTGGAAAAGTTAATGAGTTTTTGACTACTTTGGAGCCACTCTTTAGTGCATGGTTAGGGAGGAGCTCACTATTTGATAAGCTTGATGATTTGTAGGAATATAGGTCTGATATTCCTAAGGTAGTAAATGAGGTTTTTGAAAATATTAGTTTAGTAAGTGTTGCATCAAAGTTCTTTAAAGGTAAGTCTAACTAGATAGCAGCCAAGCTAGATATGTTTGATGGGAATAGCAGTAAGTACTTGCCGCCAATATATGATAATGGTGGGGGTATTGTCAGTATAGATAAGTGGAAAGCATTAATGGATCAAATGATAATTAAGTAGGATGCTTTCCTTAATAGTGATAGTGCTTTGGATTTAGAAAGATGCAATAGTATAATTGACAGCTTGTTTAAAATTGAAAGTGATTGCATACAGTTTGTAGTAGAGGCTAAAAGTGTAACTGATTCCATGTGGGATCAATAGATCAATTCACTATAGGAATTGCAGGCTTACAATTGGCCATCTGATGATGATGTGGTAGCATGGGATAAAATGACAAAGAAGGAAAAGAAGAAGCTAGTTGCCCAGATATCAAAAGAGGAAGAAGAATAGGGTACATATGGCACCTATTTGAGAATTCAAGGGAGAGCATGTTTCAAAGAGAGGACGATGAAGGTTAGCCGTATGGTGGTCATCATTCATATAGAAAATTATGTAACTACTCTGAAATATCTTTAGACAAAGGTGCCACTTGTAAAATTGTTAAGTAGTTGAGAACTGCTTTATGTTGTTGTAGTCTCAATCTTTTGATTTGTACTATTTTGTCTATAGTACAAGTATTTTTGATATCCATCTGAAGCTTTTTGCATCCTTTCAAGGATTCCAAGATGGATGTGGGTATATATAGCAAGTTTTTACTCTTTTCAAGAGGTGCTTAATACATTTTGTAAAAGTTATGAGATATAGAACCTTATCTCTCTGTAGTCATGGTGATACTATACTAACATATTTTGAATGTTAATACAAAGATATTGGAACTCTATTGTTACTATTTATTGTCTTTGTGTATGGACACTTTAGTTTTCTTATGCATTAAATTGTAAGGCTTCTCAATGCATTGTTCACAAAGTGAATGTAGAGGTTAAACTTAAGTTTTTTCAAGGAAAGAGTAAAATCTTAAGGGAGGTCTCTGTAAATTAATTGTCCATGTATGAATCTAATAGCAGATGTAGGAATTAAAAGAATGGGATGCCAGGCATTTCATTTGGGTTTTATTATATTTTTCTTCATAGAATTTTGTGGAGGTAGGGTTTGACTCTGATGCCCAAATAGATAAGGCACTGGTTTAAGATATATTTGCATCTGTTGCCACCAGAAAATATTGATAAACTATTTCAATTTACTTTTGTTGCTTGTCCTTGAGTGGACACATTTATAACAAGTGCATAAATGTCCATTTTGATGCTTTGAAGAAGCTTATAAGAAGGTAAACCCACCTGAGTTTATACTCAAAGTGAAGAAGGTTCTACAACCTTAATACCTTAGTGCTTGCATTTTGTTAGATGCACCTATTGGGATTATTGGAGTTATGGTTTTGTCAGGATTTTATGAATCATAAATCATCTACAGATTTGAGCACTAACAAAATTGGTGACTCTACTGGGGAAATTGAATAGGAACATGCAATAGATTTGTGCAACATTGTCCATTGTATGTTTGCAGGCTAGCATGATAATTTGATTCTCTCTTGTTAGTGGGTGGTGACTCTGATAATCTGTGTTTACCAGTCACTGGTATTTGTAAATTTTTGATATATCTTGTTGTGAAATGCCATCAGTCAGCCAAGGTTCATGAGATCTTATTTCAAGGACCACCTTGAGAATAATATGGGTGATGAGCTTCGTACACCTAGTAGAAAACAATGGTCTAGGAGAAATCATATTACAGCTAATTCCCTAGGACCTTTGAGAGATAGAGTCCCTACACCACTTCCCCATGAAGCCTCCTCCTCCTCTGATGACCTTGAACATGTTAAGAAAGTCATTCCTAGTGTACTCTTTCCCTCTCATGAAGAATAAATCATAGAAGTAGGTTATTTCCCTGCGAGAGAAACCCTAGAGCAACCAGGAGAAACTTATGCTGCTGAAACTACCTCATATGATTCTGAAAAATTAATGGAAGAAGTGATTGCTTTAAGAAAAAAGGAGTGTGAGAAATTACTAGAAATTGCTAATAGAAGGAAGGTAAGGGAACAACAAATATATGAATTGCTCATGGAAAGGAAAGATTTGATGAGAAAAACTAGGAATAATGAGATCTAGGCTAAGGATCTAAACCAAGATGTTCAGGATTTAGATAAGAATTTGTTTGGTGATATGGAGGTTTCAAGAAATCAGGTTGAAAGTGATAAGGTTAAACAAGATGATTTTGAGGGAACATGACGTGTTCTCTGGCAATTACACCCATTTGAAATCCTGAGGAACAAGGACATTAGAAATGCCACAAAAGAGATCCCTGATAAGGGAAAGCAAAAAATGGTTGGTGTAAATATTAGTGAGCCCAAGAAAGTTGTTGTTCCTAGTATACCTTCCCAAGCAAGCCAAGATTTGGAAAGGGATAGAAAAGCTAAAGAGGATTTGGCTCTTTAGTTAGAGAAACTAGAATTGGAAGCTACTACAGATGAGATGAAGAGAAAGATTTCTTTCTTGCATGCTAACATAAACACATCTGCTAGTAGCTCTGTCCCTATTATATCAAGAATGATCCCACCCAATCAGCTTAGCAATTCATTTCCAAATCCTCAAGCCCTTCATCCTGGACAAAGTATACTTGGACCAAATTTGAATACTAGTCAAGTTCCCCCTATAGTTAGTGGTACAATGGGGACTGTACCTTGTCAAAATGTTGTAGCAACCCCTCTAATCCAACCAAATATCCAAAGGAGACTAGTTAATTTGGATAGATATAGACCTTTATTTTTTGATGATGTTCTTGGTCAACCCAATGCTGTCCCTAATGTGATTAGAAAGAAAATCCCATTATTTACTATAAATAATGTGGTTACTTATGAAGAGCACCTGAAATTTTTCACAGATAAAGTTAATGATTATGAGATTGAGCATGAAGATGTTATAATGAAGCTTTTTGTTCAATCATTGGTTGAAGATGCTAGAGATTGGTACCGGGGTTTGCCTGAGAATAGTATTGCATCGTGGGATGAGTTTGTCAAATGCTTCAAGGAGCAATATGTAGAACATGTGAATTCAAGTTACATGCTCAATGAGTTCAACAATATCAAAAATTAGTACAATGAGAGCATGTCAGAGTTTAATAGCAGATTTCAAAAGGCTATGTACAAATTGTTCCAAGTATTGAGGTTGGATGATGCAGTTTACCTGACCACTTATTTTAATTCTATGGTTGGTAAAATGTCTTATCTTCTAAGAGATAAGAACCCTCGTACCCTTAGGGATGCATTTAAATTGGCCATCAATATTGAAAGTAACCGAAAGGCATCTGGTCAGATGTATAAGAGGGATGAGGGTAGGTTGTGGAAGGAAACTAGGTCACAACCTGCAAGGCCATCCAAAGAGGATGATAAAGTGGACAAAGGATTTGGTGTTACCAAATACTTCCCAACAAAGTTTGACAAGGGTGGTAGGAATTTTCAAGATAAAAGACCACGTTATCAAAGGCAAGATAGAGCCCCTAACTTACGAGATATGCCTTACAAGACAAATTGGAAAGATGGGAGGCCTGTTCCTGACAATAATGAACCCCAAAAGGGAAGAGATACACCAAATCCTTTGAAGAAAAGCACAACACATAATGTGGAAAACACCCCTTGGTGTGTGGCTTGTAATATGCCCCATTCACCATTCCAGTGTGTTGTGGCTCATGCCTTGGGAGAAGAGGCCAATAATTCATACGCAGGAGATTATGAAGAATCTGAAAAGCCTTCTATTAACATGTTTACTACTGAAGTAATGGGGGAATTTTTGTCTTCAGAGGATGAAGAGATTTGTCCTGATATTGATCATAAAAGGAGGTTTCTCTCAGATTATGAACAACAAATATTTACTCACTCAGATCATGATGAGTCTGATAATGACAATTGCAAAGCTCATATGGTAGAATCAGGGTCAGATGAGAAACAATGGAGAAAACCCAGTGATGAGGAAATTAGAACTCTAACTATGGCTGCTATAACTCAAGCCAAATCTTCTTACAACTTGAGAAATAGAAAGGTGGATACTGATCAAGGAGTCCCTAGGTCAGTATTTGTTAAGGATAACCTTCTGAATAAGGACTCCCCAAAGCCCAATGTTGTAAATAACAAGAATAAAGGGCTTGTAATTGACAAAAAGAGTGAGGATGTTATTGTTGACAAGGTTAAAAGGAAAGTTGGTAGGGAAAAGGATTATCCTAATATTTTTGTTGATCTCCCTACCTTTGATATGAGACATGCCCTGTCCCAAATGAAGGTTTCCATCCCTTTACTGGAAATGTTGAAAATTGAGGAACATAAGACAATGGCCTTGGCTCTCATAAGTGAACAAGGGATAGCTCCTGCCATGAAAGAGAAGGGGAATTCAGTAGAAGGGCCTATTTCAATTGATAACATCTCTGATATGTGTGTTGGAACTATTGTGACACAAGAGCCTTCCTCTATTGACCCTTTCTATGTGACACTGTTTGTAAATAATTTTCTGCTAAAGAATTGTATGATTGACTCTGGTGCTACTACAACTATAATGCCCTATCATGTAATGAAATAATTAGGATTACAAGTTGACACATCTAATGGAATGTGTTACGCTATGGATAACAGGGCAGTACCTATTGTAGGAACCCTAATTGGAATTGAAGTAAAGATTGTTCTATTCCTAGAGGCCACATACAAAATGGATGTCATTTTTGTTGATACAAAACCTCATTATGGCATGCTATTGTCAAGACAATGGGCTACAGCAATGGGTCAAAAATTGCAATTGGATTTGTCATATGCTACTATCCTAGTCAATGGGACTGAGGTAAAATTGTATAGGGAGCCTCGTTCTTCAGTCATGGTTGAAAAAGTTGCACCAGAAGACTTAAACTGCTTTGTAGATATTGACATGAATAATTTCATGATTGAAGAGATAGTACCTCAGATGAAAAACATAGACCCAATAGTTGATGAGTTAGTATTGTAGCAAAATGGACTTTGGCAAATGTTTTCTGATGGTGGATGCTCCAAGGAAGGATTAGGAGCTGGTGTTGTTTTTATTTCCCCATCAGGTATTACTTTCAAGTACTCTTTCTTGTTGACCTTTGAATGCACTAATAATACTGCTGAATATGAGGCACTGATATTGGGATTAGACATTGCTATAAAGCATGGTATCAAATGTCTAAAGGTTCATGGTGATTCCCAATTAGTTATAGCTCAAGTAAGATCTAAATATGCTGCCAAGGATGAGAGATTGAAATTGTACAAACATGCTATCTGGGATAGATTAGATTTTTTTGATGCTTTCAATTTGCTTTGGGTAGAAAGATCCAATAATATCATGGCGGATTTTCTTGCTAATGTTTCTCTCAAAAATGATGATATTACCCTTGCTGGTGTGTCCATGCTGGAAGTCAAAAGTAGGCTTGCAGTACCTGATAATGTGCATAATTGGCAAGTATTTGAGGATGATTTTGATATCTTAAGGTTTCTTCAAGGTCTAGATCAATATGATGGGCAAAAAATAGATTTTAATGAGGCCTAGCATTATGTTGAAGGAAAAGAATGTATTATGGGAAATGAGATAGTGCAACTACCTTCAAATCACATACCAAAAGGGTTAGTGGAGTTAGAAGGAATGTTTAAAATAAATGATGGGTACTTGTCTCAAAAGTCTAACACTAAAATGGAGGACCTAGAGGAATAAATTTAGGTTCAGAAACATCCCCTCAAATAGTTTATATTGGGAAAAGGTTGAGTAGGGAGGTTAGAGGAAATTTGATAAGATTGTTAAAAAAATACAAGCATGTTTTTGCTTGGTCATATGATGATCTCAAGGCTTATAAAGCAGACCTCTTTCAACATGAAATTCCACTCAAGGAAGATACTAATCCTTTTAGACAAAAACAAAGACCTATCAATCCCTTGCTATCCATGAAGATGGATGCTGAATTGACAAAATTAAGAGATGCTGGTATCATTGAACCTATTAGACATTCCACATGGGTCTCAATTCTTGTGCCAGTGAGAAAAAAGAATGGTGACATAAGACTTTGTGTTGATTTCAGGAATTTGAATGTGGCTTCATTAAAAGATAATTATGGACTGCCAAATATGGAAGCCATGCTACATAGGGTAACCGGTTGTGAACTTTTATCAATGATGGATGGTTTCTCAGGTTATAATCAAGTGCTAGTCAAGGAATTAGAGCAGTTTAAAAAAACATTTACAACCCCATGGGGAACCTATGTGTATGTGTGCATGCCTTTTGGTTTAAAAAATGTTGGAGCTACTTTTCAAAGGGCAATGGATGTTTCTTTTAATGAATTGATCGATGTTCTTATGGTTGTGTACCAAGATGATCTAACTACTTATTCAAAAATGGTTGAGGATCACTACAGTCATTTGGAAAAGGTCATTGTTAAAGCTCTAGAATTTGGTGTCTCTTTAAAAACAAAAAAGTGTCAATTTGCTGTGATAGAGGGGAAGTTAGTTGGACATATAGTGTCAAAAGAAGGAGTCAAGATTGACGCTGATAGAGTAGAGGCAATCAGGAAGGTACCTTCACCTAAGAATATAAAGGGTGTGCAATCTTTCTTAGGGAAAATTAATTTTGTTAGGAGATTCATTGCTAATTTTGCAGAAATGGTTAAGCCTATAGTCAAACTCCTCAAGAAAGATGTAAAGTTTAATTTGGATAGTGAGACTCAGCAAGCTTTTGAGAAAATTAAGCAAGCAATCCAAGAAGCCCCTATCTTAATCTCACCTAATTATTCAAAACCATTTTCTTTGTTCTCCTTTGCCTCTTTTCACACTATTGCAGTTGTCCTATTACAAAAGGATAAAGAAGGATTTGAACATCCCATAGCCTTTTTTAGCAAGTCATTGCAGTCTGCTAAATTAAATTATGAGTTAATGGAAAAACAAGCATACGCACTAGTCAAGGTAGTAAAAGCTTTTAGACCTTATCTTGTTTGTGCCAAGGTTAATGCATATGTACCTCATGCAGTAGTGAAAGATATTTTGGTGCAAAGTGAGGTCATAGGGAAAAGTTGCAAGTGGATCAATAGGATTCAAGAGTTTGATCTTGAGCTCCACATTACCAAATTGGTGAGAGGTTTGGAACTTGCAAAACTAATGACTGAGGAAAACATGGATCTCATACAAATGAATAGTGTTGTTGTTAATAAAGATATAGTCACTAGCATTGAAATGCAACCATGGCACAAAGATATTGTTTATTTTATCAAACATGCTAAATGTCCATAGGAGTTGAATGATAATTAGAGAAGTTTGAGATTGCAGGCCCAAAGGTATGTAATGATATAGGGTGATTTGTACTAGAAAGATAATGATGGGATTCTATTATTTTGTTTGGACAAACACCAATCAGAAAAGGTATTGAAATAAATGCACTCTGGGTTGTGTGGAGGACATCATTCTACTCGGTCCACAACTCATAAGATTTTAAGGTTAGGATACTATTGGCCTATATTATTCAAAGAAACTCACTCTTTTGTTAGAAAGTGTGAGCCATGTCAAAGATTTTCCAAGAAACTAAAATTTTCAGGTGCTTTGTTGTTGAACCCTGTGGTTGCAGAAGCCCCTTTTGCTATGTGGGGTATGGACTTTATTGGGGAATTTTTTGAGAAATCTAGTGGGGGGCATAGTTAGATTCTGGTTGCTACAAATTACTTTACTAAATGGATTGAAGAAATTCCAACTAAAAAGGCAACCAGTGCTATTGTAATTGAGTTCTTGATGAACAATCTAATCACTAGATTCGGTGTTCCTATCAAATTGGTTGTAGATAATGCCATGAGTTTTAGATCTCAGGAGATTACTAATTTTTGTTTAGAAATGGGAATAATGTTGTCTTATTCATCCCCTTACCACCCACAAGCAAATGGGCAGGCAAAATCTAGTAATAAGAGTATCTTGCAAATTTTGAAAAAAACTTTAGAAAAGAACAAAAGGAGTTGGCATGTAAATTTGAAACTAGCATTGTGGGCTGATAGGATTGCTGAGAAAAGAGCTACAGGGAAGTCCCCTTTTGAAATGGTATATGGTATGAAATCAAGATTACCAGTAAACAACTTCTTACCAATATACAAATTCATGCACGAAGAAGGTATGGAAATCAATGATCCATTGCAAGACAAAGTTATTCAGTTGGTTGAATTAGATGAGATCAGAAGGGAAGGACAAAAGGAAAATTTGAAGTTGCAACAAAAAATGAAATATCTTTTTGATAAAAGAGAAACTTTGAGAAAATTCCAGCCGGGTGACATGGTTCTTCAATGGAATGCTAGGGCTGAAGACAAACGGAAACACCAAAAATTTGAGTCTTTGTGGATGGGACCTTTTGTCATTCATCAAACTCATGGCAAGGATTCATATTTTTTGCAAAATTTGGATGGTGGAGAACAGGAATTTCTAGTGCATGGACAGTTCCTAAAGTTTTTCTTTAGTTAGTTCTTTCTCTTTTTCCATGCACAGTAGATATGTATATATGTATAGGTGTGTTGGTTTTGTGGTGTGTTTGTTTTCTAGTTTAGGTTAGGGTTTTGTGGTCTACCTCCCAGAGATTCATAAGTTCTTGCTTTGACCTTGCACTCAAGCTTCCTCAGATAGAGCCACTGTTGGGCTTTTTTCAGGTTTTGTGAGGTTTTCAGTTCCAAGTCATGGTTTAATCCTTCTGCAAGTTTAATTTCTGGGGTTTAGGTTTTCAAAAATCAATCAAATTTGTTATAACCAAGCCTGAAAACCTTTACCCTAGGTTTTTCCCTTTTGAGAAATCTTGTTTCTTCGTGTAACCCTTAAGTTGCCCTAATTCTTATATTTCATTGTTACTTTTTGGCCACTTAAGTGTTTTGATTATGCGTGTGATAATTTCCATCAAGTGTTCGCTAAATTGCATAGTATTGTTTCATGTCTTTGAGTTATTCAGTGAACTGGAAAATGAGTAAACCCATGTTGTATGTTATCTTTAGTTGCTAAGTCTCCAAGTTGTTCAGTGGTTACCTCAACCATTGCAAGAACCAGCAAGTATGTGGTCTCCTGTTCGCTTATTTCCTAGCAGTTTCCTGTTAATTTCTAGCGACCTATCGTGGTGGTGTTCTCTCATTCTTAGAATCAGGTAGTTAAGACTTGTATTATCTAGCGATCTGGCGAGGACCATTGATTATCCATATGATCAATAGTTATGATTTAATTTCAAAGTATTTGGGTCCTACATAAATTGATTTGGTGATTCGGTGACTGTGTTATAAGTTCTATGTGCTCTAAGTTTGGCGGCTCTAACTATTTGGCTTAATGGATTGGACAAATGTGTTTTTCCTTGTTATTCACATGATCTCATAATATGTTGGCAAGGTTCTAAATCTTCTGGTGATCTAGCGAGTGAGGTAGTCGCCCATTCTCTTAAAAGGTTGGTTATGATGAAAGCTTTTCAGCGAATGGGCGAATCAAGCAGTCAAGTAAGTTTTAATCCTTTGTTCGCTAAGTCTTATAATCAAAAGATGATTGTCTTATAGTCCTAGTGAATTAGCGATGGCCATTGATTGAGGTCACGATCAATGGTTGAATCAAAGTCTCAGTTTGAAACAGGCAATTGGGAAAGAATTCAACAACTCAGAGAGTAAGCTTGTTCACCAATTCTCCTATTAAACATGCGATTAAGGCTCCCATTCAGTGAATAAGTGAAGCCTTCAGTCGCCAAGTCTTAGAATAAATTAGCATTCAACTGAAACATTAAGAGATTCAAAGATAGCGTTGTCGCTAATTCACCAAATTGTGACTATGGTTAGTTGCTCAGGCTAGGTTTTCTTTGTTCACTAGTTCACTGAATGGAGGAAGAGTTAAGAAATTGATTTCGAGAATCAACAAAGCCTTTGGTCACTAATTCTCTGAATGTGAGCTAGGGTTATCTTTTCATTAAGCGATTATGAGAACCTTCAGCCACTAGTTCTCTAAAATGGGCTCATTTAAAGAAAATAATAAAGAAAGGTTAAAGGTCATTTCCATATGGATAAAGTACATTGTTGAGCTAGAGAAAAGGTAGTTGGCCATCCAATCAGTTTTAAAAGAGGATTTTATCATGTAAGTAGGGTGTTAAAGTACCAAACTGTAATCATTTCCTTTTTGCATTGTTTTTGAATTTTTAAATCTATCTGTCAACATCCCGGCATTGGCTAGCACTAATTTGAAAACTAGTGATATGTGAATTGAATGCAGAAGTAATTGGAGGTAGATTTGAAATGATTTTGGCAATTGTACACATTCGATTTGCATCAATAAATAGGCTAAACTCATTTTTTTCTGTATTCAAAATCATTTGAAAAGAATTGTATTTTTTGAAGCAAATTTTGAGTGCCAAGCAAATCAAGTTTTTAGAATTGAGAGCAATTGTGCAAAAAAAATGAGTCAACCAGAGCTGAGCATGACTTCTTCTAGTGGTGAGGCCAAAATGAAAGGTGGTGAAGATAGAAACAAGCCAAATTACTCAGACAAGTTTCTCAAATTGTTGCCTGGTTCCAGTTAGAACAAGAGAGCTCCTGATGATGTCTTTGAAGATGTTCTAGGTCATTGCAGAGATCTTGTCACACCATCCTACTCAAGTTATACTATTTTTAGTTATTTTTATCGAAATAGGAGTGACAAAGTTCATGTTTGTAATGTTTGGGCTTTGGGTTTAGGGAAATTGATTGTCCTTGATGTGTTTTTAGATGTAGACTTAATTGTTACATTGGCTAGGTTGTATGATCCTATCTCCAAAACAATTAGGAAGGAAAACTAGTCACCTTTGGTTACTCTTGAAAGGGGTTCTTTCATGAAATCTTTTAGTTTTTATACGTCTTCCTCTACTAAAATTAATTTGAGCCAAGAGAGAGAAAGGTATATAGATAATATAGGGTTAGTAAAAGACTAGATGGTGAAGCATATGCCAAAGCAAGGTAAATATACAGCTCCCCTCCCCGCTAGCATGAATGAACCTTACTAGTTTAAATCCCTCCATTACTATATGAAGCAGACTTGTTATGGGTTGTGTAGAGTATTGGGAATAGATGGGGATGAAGAGTTTTTGCCAGTTGATCTTTTGATGATGATTTTAGATATCCAGAATTCTCTAGTAAACATAGATTATGATTACATCTAGTATGTAATCGATAGGATGCATGAAGGGTTAATTTCTATCAAAGAAAGTAAGAAGCCCATCAAGTTCTTGCATTACTCTATGTTGATGGACTTAATTCTATTTTTCAACATCAATAGTTTTGATTTGAATATGCTGAAACCAAGATTCACCTTCCAAGATCAGCATAATCTAGTGCAACTATGGGTAAGGGTATGGAATAGTACTTCAAATGAGTGTGACTTTTGTGTTTTCAAGAGCTTCATTATTTTTCCTATTCTGAGATGGCTAGGCATCAATGTTACAAGGTTACCACCTAAGATTTTAAGGTTGCTAAGACCTATGCAATGGAAGGAAAATGGGAGGGTAACCATAATTAGGTTGATTTCTACTTTGGAGAAAATTCTACAATTATAAGAGTTCACGGTTGCCCCCAACCCCCACATTTGTTACCAAAATTTGTGCCACCAAGAGTTGCTTCTTTGGAATTTGTGTGGCAGTTGATGTGGACAAATAGAGAACTTTTGGCCCCTCATAGGAAAGGTACTTTCACACCTAGGCAATTTGGAATCAGTGATTTATTGATTGGTAAGAGGGCTTTCCCACAAATTACCACCTAGCTAAATCAATTCAAGATGGTATCTGGTATTTGTAGACATGTGGACCCTGAGGACTTCATTAAGATTGCAAGGTTGACACTGATACCTAATATTGGTGTCAATAGAGAACATGAGGCCCTTGATGAGGAGGATGTGATTAGGAATATTGTGGATAAGGATGAGGTCACTACAAGATGGAGGAGGTTTTTTGACCTGAAGAATTTGAAAACTCAGTTGAAAGCGGCCCAAATTCCTTTTGAAGGTTTCTTCCCTGACCTTCCATACTTAAAAAGAATTAACAAGATGATAGAGATGCATGATACTCTATCAAATCAGTTGGAAAATTCTCTTGATCAGAAGCAAACAAAGAAAAAGAAGGATTACTCATCTTCTGATTATGAGGAACTCTGTGATGGATCCCAAGAAGGAGATAGCCCACCACAAGTTGGAAACCTCCCAATTATTGATCCTATTAAAGACCAGTCAGAGGCATAGGACCTTCTAGAGCCACCATTGAAGAAGTGGAGGTTTAAAGAGGGAGAGCCTTCTAAGAAAAAAAAATGGAAAGGGGGGATTGATAGAGCATCTACTCTTGTACCAGGTGATAGGGTTTACCATCACCAATTGAGAAAAACAATAAGGGCCAGCAAGATGGTGGCCACTAATGAAGGAGATGAAGAATAGTCCTTGTGGTTAGGATAAGATATTAGAGAGGTATATCAAGAGGAGTTCTTAAGTGATGACCAATTCATCAAGAGTGATGAATTTAAGAGTTTTCTTATCTGGAAAAAGAAACAAGATGTGGCTAAGGCTATGCTTGAGGGAGTAGAGCCAAGTGAAGAAACCATGAGAGCATTAGCCTCTTATGATCCTAGCCTTGAGGCTATAATTGTAGATGAACATAGAGAAATGGTTAGATGAAGTGGAATGCTTCTAACTCTAGGGTGGGATTTGACCTCTACTTTTATCATTGATTAGATAAGAAAGCAACCACAGGGCGGTCTATCCTATGAGGTTCATATTGGTGAAATGATTAGAGGAAGTGGCTATGACACTAAATCCCAATCTATTGCAATGTGGTCTATGGCCCCTAAGACTCAAAAGCCATCTCTACTAAGTATAGAGGATCAGATGGAAGGGAATAAAATCATATGGACTATATAGAATACAACTGATCTTGAGGTTTCCAAGGTAGTGACCCATTTTTCTAACTTGAATGAAGCAAAGATAGCTCAGTTCTCTGAAAGGTATGAAAAACTATTTGAGAATGCAAATATAATGGCGAAAAATAGGGACTTGAAAATGATGAAGATCAAGTAATTAGAAGATGATTTGGTTGAATTGAAGGTTAGTCTTGAAGAAGCCTCAAAGGTAGTTCTTCCCCCTCCTTTGCAGATTGAGGTCCCTGTTCAAACCGATACAGAGGTTCTTGATAAGCTTGCTGAGGACTTAGAAAAAACAAGACTAGATGCATCCTTGGATACTATAGCAAGGATTGTGCAATATAGGCAAGACAAAATAAAGGATAGGATGGAATCAATCCATCAATCAGTCAGTCTATTACACCAGTCTTATGGAAAAGTGAGTGATTTTTTTACTACTTTGGAGCCACTCTTTAGTGCATGGTCAGGGAGGAGCTCACTATTTGATAAGCTTGATGATTTGTAGGAATATAGGTCTGATATTCCTAAGGTAGTAACTAAGGTTCTTGAAAAGATTGGTTTAGTAAGTGTTGTATCAAAGTTCTTTAAAGGTAAGTCTAACCAGATAGCAGCCAAGCTGGCTATGTTTGATGGGAATAGCAGTAAGTACTTGCCTCCAATATATGATAATGGTGGGGTTATTGTAAGTATAGATAAGTGGAAAGAATCAATGGATCAAATGATAATTAAGCAAGATGCTTTCCTTAACAGTGACAGTGCTTTGGATTTAGAAAGATGCAATAGTATAATTGACAGCTTGTTTAAACTTGAAAGTGATTGCATACAGTTTGTAGTAGAGGCTAAAAGTGTAACTGATTCCATGTGGGATCAATAGATCAAATCACTATAGGAATTTTAGGCTTACAACTGGCCATCTAATGATGATGTGGCACCATGGGATAAACTGACAAAGAAGAAAAAGAAGAAGCCAACTGCCCAGATATCAGAAGAGGAAGAAGAATAGGGTACATATGGCACCTATTCCAAAATTTGAGGGAGAGCATGTTTCAAAGATAAGATGATGTAGGTTATCCGTATGGTGGTCATCATTTAAACAACAAATTATGTAACTACTCTGAAATATCTTTAGACAAAGGTGCCACTTGTAAAATTGTTAAGTAGTTGAGAACTGCTTTCTGTTGTTGTAGTCTCAATCTTTTGATTTGTATTGTTTTGTCTGTAGTTCAAGTCTTTTTGATAGCCATCCAAAGCTTGTTGCATCCTTTCAAGGATTCCAATATGGTTGTGGGTATATATAGAAATTTTTTACTCTTTTCAAGAGGTGGTTAATACATTTTGTAAAAGTTATGAGATATAGAACCTTATCTCTATGTAGTCATGGTGGTACTGTATTGATAAAATTTGAATGTTAATACAAATATATTAGAACTCTATTGTTACTATTTTTTGTCTTTGTGTATGGGCACTTTAGTTTTCTTATGCATTAAATTGTAAGGCTTTTCAATGCATTGTTCACAAAGTGAATGTAGAGGTTAAACTTAAGTTCTTTCAAGGAAAGAGTAAAATCTTAAGGGAGGTCTCTGTAAATTAATTGTTCATGTATGAATCTGATAGCAGATGTAGGAATTAAAAGAATGGGATGTTAGGCATTTCATTTGGGTTTTAGTATATTTGTCTTGATAGAATTGTGTGGAGGTAGGGTTTGACTATGATGCCCAAATAGATAAGGCACTGGTTTAAGATATATTTGCATTTGTTGCCACCAGAAAATATTGATAAACTATTTCAATTTACTTTTGTTGCTTGTCCTTGAGTTGATACATTTATGACAAGTGCATAAATGTCCATTCTGATGCTTTGAAGAAGCTTATAAGAAGGTAAACCCGCTTGAGTTTATACTCAAAGTGAAGAAGGTTATACAACCTTAATACCTTAGTGCTTGCATTTTGTTAGATGCATCTATTGGGATTATTGGAGTTATGGTTTTGTTAGGATTTTATGAATCATAAATCATCTGGAGATTTGAGCACTAACATAACCTTTAATATGGTTGGCTCCTAACCGAGCTCACTTCAGAAGAGTGAATTATTTTGGGTTACCGTTCCAAGGTGGTTTTTCCCCTAACATGGTTTCCACATTAAAAATATGTTTTAAATGTGTAAGGATGTGTTGAATTTTTAATTTACTTTACACATTTCTATAACTGGATAGATTGGTAAACATAGTACTTAATTTACTAGTAACCAGTATATGAAGAGAAAGACACAGTTGATATTTTACTGAGTTGATTATTTGATTTGAAAAGTTTTAATATATACATCTAGGAGTATTTGTGGCTGTAGGATAACTGGACGTAACTGATTCACTCCCACTCTCAATTATCTAACAATTGGTATCAGAGCCTAGAGTACTTGAAAGGACTTAAGCTAAAGTTCATAAGATCTATAAGAGAGATGTGCCAAAGATGAAAAAATAAAACTTATCAATGTGGCAAAGCATAATGAGATTGCATCTATTAGGAATTGAAGAATCTACAATATACTACTTATATAATGAATTCATCTTGCCTACTACACCCTTGATTGTTGATCAGATGAGAGATAGACATGAACACAATGTTTCAATGATAGAGCTTTTTTCTTCCTTATCATATGTTGAATTTGAAGATGTGAAGATATGTACTTCTGCTAAATAGATGTGGGACAAGATTGCACTAGTTCATATAGGAGATGTGAATGTGTTAAGGGATAAAGATGAAAGTCTTAGAGGAAATTTTGATGACATGAAAATGAAAGAAGGAGAGAACATATCACAGTAAAACAATTGAGTTAAGGAGATTTTAAATACTATCCAAGGAGTAAGAGGTATTATTGAAGAAGACACTGTTGTAAGTAAAATTGTAATACCCCACTAGGGAACCTAGGAGAACTTAACCTAAACATGCAACTAAGTTTACAAAATAATTTTTTTTAAGAGTTAACAAATAATAACAATGAAGTTTTACAATGCGGAAGTAATACAATGAAGTATACAACTCACATAGATTACAAATCTCTAGGATTCCTTGACAAATATTACGTAAACATTAATTAATTAATTTAGATTAGATATAATTACAAAACTCATATAAACAAATGAATGATAAAAGGAACATCACATATAAGATTATACATAGATACAACTAGTACCATAAGGTATCCATAATAACCTACATCCACTGCACATGTCACGGGGTATGTAATACAATAACTAAAATAAAGTACAACATGATATCTCTGAATAACTGATACAATGATACAAGGCCACATAGAATAAGAAGATAAGAACACATCTCCACCAAAGAAGAACAAGAAGAAACAACTGCTATAGGGATCATCCAAAAATGGTACATGAATGTCAAAATCTCAAATGGTAAAACAATCACTACCACTCGACCTCATGGAACCTAAATGGTCCACTCCCACCGTGCTGAGGAGATAACAATAGATCCCACTCGGATAACAAACATCAACATAAAAAGCTAAGGAAGAGATCCTGAAAGCTCTCTAACACCATGTGTACAAAAGATAGCAAGGTAGGACTCACTAATCCAGAGGCAACCAACACATGTAGGATAACTAAACTATGCATAGGAATGTGTCATCATGTACATCTAACCCTTGGGTCTCATCCTGGTAATCACTTTGGATACCAGCACTCAAGTGACCATACACGGTATCAATGACCTCTCATACAGATGAAGCCATTAACTATTTCAAACACACACCTCCCAAAGGTGGCAAGCATCATCTCATCCTCCATCTTAGTCTATACTAGCACTCAAGCATGGGGAGGAACCATATCTTATTAAGTTCATTTTAATACCCCCCAATGACATTAATTATCACTTGATTAAGAATACTTACAATAAGTGATCATGGTAGCCACTTCTAGGCCCCAGTGCTTATTGCAAGCCACCCCTACTACACATCTAGATAAACTACCCTGGGCTCAAGATGCCACATAATATCACAAGATAATAATAATGTCCATCAGGACTATTCCACAAAGAAACAAGAACATGCAACAAGTCCCTAATCATAACACAAGACACTCTCCAAGTATCCACAATAAATACACTCCTGGTCCCATGGATAGGACATAGAAAGTCAGCACCATATTCCCCTATATAGAATACGAAGCAAAACTCAATTATACAGGGTATCAGAGAAGAGAATCATTGAGAAACTTCACATAAGGTTGGGTCAAAACAATCGATTCAACAGAGTAAACATGACAAACAACCATAACCATCAAAAATACCCAATTCCTACCTTTGGAATTACATTCCCACTGGTTGACATTCTAGCCCATCAGAACCACCACATAGGGTAATATGAGACTAAACAAAATTTAACTTAAAGTAGACTAATTACATGCACAATTGATTAGAATAAAAAAGATGCAATCATGAAGAAAATACTTTACTAGTCTAATCAATCATATTCACATTACAATCACTTGCATGGCTAAACACCCACATTGAAACTTATCATAAAAGAAAAAGTGACATATTAGATTAAATCTAATTAACATAGAGATAAATTAACTTCATTTTTAAATATATAATTAAGTCTATTTATAAGTTAAAAAATTAAATTCATTAATTAAAAACAAATCAAATTTCATTTATAAATTCTAATTAAATTTCATTTATATATTTCTAGCTGATAACTAACACACAAATTGACCACTAACTACTCAAACTTCAGCCATATTGACCACTAAGTCATTAAGTCATTGCCCATTAAAAAAAATAGCAAACTCATAAAACAAGGAGGAACAAATTTTGGATTTTGTGGATAAATAAAATCCACATGTTTTAATGCAAAGATAAGTCTCCAATGAAAAAGAAACAAATTGAACCAGGCATTAACCTTGGGGGAGTAAAACATTGAAATTGGCCCCCAAAAGTAGCGCTCAAAAGGAAAGACAAGTAACTATTAAAAAGTTCTCCCTCTTCAAATGCATGGTGTGGCTAACACAAAAGATGGACAATTATTTATGTAATCAATACCTAGGGTATTGGGATATGAATTGATATATATATTTAAAAATAACTTTTTTTCTTCTCATAAGTTAAAATCAAATACTAATTTGTTGAAATGATTTTTTTATTTCAATTTGGTATAATTTCAAGGATTTTTTTTTATCAAGAATTCTAATCAAATCCTAACTGGTAGAATTTCATATTTCTTTATTCTTTGTGTGTAAAATTTCTCAAGGAAGAACCTAGGGTTTCACATATTTAAACAAACAAGAATTTTTTCTCATACTAGTCAAACCCAAAATCTTTTTCCTTCTCAATTTCACTAACATGGCAAAATAAAACCCATCAACAATCTAACAAACACTAAGAATACAATATTTTCAAAAGAGTGATTTACAAGAGTTTCCAAATCCTACCTCAAACAACCTCTGAATTCAAAGACCAGATATGAAGGCAAAATCTCAAAATTTCAAAGCTTTCCAATATCAAATTCTCGATCAAAATCCTTCAACCTGCCTGCCAAAATTCCTCAACCTGTGTCCAAAATTCCTCAACCTGTCTCCTCAAAATTATGGCCACATCTCCAAAATGTAGGAATTCTCATTCCACATGCTAGGGTTTGGAACTCAACTCCCCAAAAGCTTGCATGAATTTAGACTTTGATTTGCAGTTCAATTTCAGTTGAACTCAAGTCTATTTTCACTTTGCTTTTTGTTGAAAGAACTTGAACCAAAATTAACTAATACCTTTAATTTAATTTAAACAATTTAATTTATTTTTTTGGCAAAATTTTATATTTATATTAATAATAATAATTGGTTCAAAAGGGCTCCTGGAGAAAGAACTAGGAAAGAAAACTCCATTCGTGACCCATACATTTACAAATTGAGCTTCAGAACCTCAAAAAATTTCCTAAACTACCTGAAGCCCTAAGGTCCAAAAAGACCTGATTACAAGTTTAAAATAGACCCCTAGTACAAAATGGCAGAATGTCTCTACATTACAACATATTCAATGTAATAATTCTGAAAAAACCTGAAAACCCCAGCCAATTTGGAGGCTAAATTACATTTCCAAACCCCCAATACCCATTACCCCCATTATTAAATAATTTTTATTGTGCAACTTTAATGCCTTTAATCAAAATAAAACATTTAATCTAAAGTAATTTCCACATGCTCAATTAATCTCAAATTAATAAATACATTATAATTGATGAAAGGTTAGATTTGCAATTAAATAATTCTAAGGTGAAGGTATTTAATTAATTCTTATTAATTAAATACTTCTACTGATGAAGGGTGCTCCCCTTAATACCACAAACACATAACAGAAATAGAGAAACAACAACAATATGCAAGAACAGAAAATTGGCTTCTTATTATCTCCACAAATGTGGAATTACAAACTTTCAGAATTACAATATGCAAAGCCACATGGCATTCCCTTACAATATTCTGTAGGACAAAGCCTCGAATCAATACCTAGATCTACTACCCAGAACTATTCTGAACTGCCTAAGACAATAATACAGCCTTCCTTATATAGGCAATTTTCCACCGCCTGGGAAGGTTCCAGAATTTTAGCCAATAAGGCCGACCAAACTTAGAATTATTTTATTTTACATTTTATTACATCATAGTCGGATCAAGATAACCTTTGAAACCCGAACAGAAATTTTGAAGAAAATTATTTTTCGCCATTTCAGGTGGCCCAACTTCCGAAGACCATAAGTCATCACCAATTGACCCGATCGGCTATTATAACCCCATTTCGGAAATGCCACGAAGCGCTCTATAGGTTTGACCTACGCAAGCGCTTGTCACCCAAATTTTTGACCTCATCCGGGGCCTCTAAAGCCTTCAAAACTGAGTTCAAAGTTTTTGTACCCTGCTGCCAATACCGAAAATCTTCAATATCTTCCAATATACACTTGATCTGGCAATGAAACTTTACTGGCAGACTTATATGACCAAAATGAACCTCCAAGAAAGAAATCAGATCATTCTGAGCACATACGAAAATTACCAAAAATAGTAACTTTCCATAAATAGCAGCTCTGCACAAAATAGCCCTTATTGAATACAAAAAATAGAAATATTTTTGGGTGATGCAAGATTGCTCTTACACCCAGGATGCTCCTGCATCATCTACCACATAATAAACTAACTTAACATTTGCATTTAATTAATTTTGAATTACTTAAATAATCTCTCATAGCTAAAAATAGCAAAGATCCAATTTATTTAAATTGCACTATTTAATTAAATTAATTCATCTAAATATAGAAAACATGCCAATCACAAAAATCAAAAGCATCACAAGGACCTAAGGACCCACATTCATACTCAAGAAAAGGGATATAAACTCACGTCAATTGGATGAGTTTAGAAAGGGTAGGAATAATAGAATCTTGTCCACTATTTTAGGATAATAATATGGCTTAGGTTAGGATTTGGATCTATGTTATCTCCCCTCTCTTACCATTTGAGATATTGCGATAGGGCACGCTCATTCTAACAATTCAAGGAAGTTGATGTCTGGTACCTGCAAACCTACATACAAAACTCGCATGTACATACATATATAAATATATAAGAGACAATGGAAGGGATCATCTGATCATGTGGATCTCACAAGCAAGTAACTACGACTCTGTCCCTCAACCACATCAGGCACGTCAAGAAGAAATATAAAACAAACATATCAACCATACACATGCAAGTATGGGGTCAGTAAAATCATAAGCATCAATGATTTCCTAACATATATAAAATTAGACTATGGGAGGGGTACTATAAAAATTATCAGAGCCTTGATGCCTACTTATGCTATTAGAGTCTCTTCAATTCATGAGATGAGATCAACTCCAAGTAATCATCTTACATTTGATCGTCTAATAGGTAGATTGATTTCTTTTGAGTTTAGTAACTTTGATAATAGTATTGTTCCTTTTGTTGAGTATGCACCTATTTCATCTCTGAAAATTGGTAAATCAAGCAGTAAACACATGATAAGAAATGAGAGAAATAGTGATCGTGATGATGATGAACTTGATGAGCTTCAAGCATTAATGGCTAGAAGACTGCAAAAAGGTAAAGGAAGATATAGAGAAAAATTACCTTTGGTATCCTTTAATTGTAAAGAGATTGGTCACATTGTAGCTAGATGTCCTAACAGGAAAGAAGATGAGAAAGACAATGAAAGATCTAATGAAAGGAAGTCGGATAGAAGAGATAACCGAGAACACAGAGGCAACTGATAGTATGACATGAGAAGTAACCAAGACTACAAAGACAAAGGAAACAAGGCATGTTACCTTGTTGAAGATAATGATGATGACATCAACACCAACACTGATGAAGAGATTGAGGTGGTATTCATAGATTTGAAAGAAGATTTAGAAGAAGAAGAAAGGTATGTTGAAACAACATTGATTTCTAAAGTTAGCAAGAATGATACTTGGATTATTGATAGTGGTTGTACACATCATATGACTGGTGATGAAGACAAATTTGAATACCTTTAACATTATAATGGTGGATTTGTTAAAATAGGAAATGATACACCTTTTCTAGTAAAAGGAAAATGGTCTATATTGTTGAACAATAAGATCAGATGTGAGAATGCATATCGGGTGAAGAGACTTAATTATAATATGTTGATTGTACCATAGTTGAATAACATAGGTCACCAAGTTGCATTTGAGAATAGAAAGGTGAAAATCTATGATGAGACTGGAAAGTTGGTCGGTACTAGTGAACAATATAAAGGTAATCTATTTTATCTTGATAATGCCGAAACTTCTTGTTTATTGGCTAGAACTAAAGATGTTTGGCTATGTCACAAAAGGTTATGTCATGTGAATTTTGACAACATGGTTAAGATCAGTAAGAAATAGAGAGTTAGAGGTTTACCAAGCTTATCTAAACCTAACCATGTCATGTGTAAACAATGTCAAATGGGAAAAATGTCAAAATCTAGTTTTAAGAGAAAAAACTATTCATCTAATGCTATTTTGGAGTTGGTTCATACTAAATTGTGTGGTCCTATGATAACTCAGAGTTATTATGGAGATAGATATTTTATCTTATTTGATGATGACTACCCTAGGATGATGTCTATTATGTTCTTGAAAGAAAAATCTGAAAATGTTAAGATGTTTAAATGGTTTAAAGATAAAGTGGTAAAGAATTAAAATGCTTGAGATCAGATAAAGGTGGTGAGTTTATTTTTGATGAGTTCACTAAATTTTATAATGAGCATGGAATTAAGAGATAGGTTTCTGCACCGAGGACACCACAACAAAATGAGACTACTAAAAGGAGGAATAGGTCTATTGTTGATTGTGCTAGAACACTAATGATTGAAAAGGATGTTGCACAAATATACTGGAGAGAATCTGATAGTACTATTATATACACATTGAACCAAGTTCAACTGAAGAAAGATTCAAACAAGACACCTTATAAATTATGGTATGGTTACACACCTAATGTAAATTATTTTAGAATATTTGGAAGTATATGTTACATTATGAAAGATGATAGAAATGGAAAATTTAATTCAAAAGGTGATGAAGGAATATTCTTAGGATATTCTACTAAAAGAAAAGCTTACAAATGTTCGAATAAGGCTACTAACAAGATGATTGAAACTGCAAATGTGAGAGTTGATGAATTTGTTGAGAAAAATGATGATGAAAGAAAAAAGGAACCGAAAGACTATGGTAGATTTACTTACATTGAGCAACCTAACACTCTACCTGAGAAACAGTCTAGCGTTATCGAGCAATAGGGTAATGACACTGAACATCAGCCTATACAGATTGAGAATCAAGAAACAATTACCGATGGAGATCATGATCCTAGATCAAGTGAAGAACACAATGAAGAACAAAGAATTGAGCATGTACTTGAAAAATATGTGAGGAGACACCATCCATAGAATAAGATTATTGGAGACAAGAAAGTTAGCATGATGACATGAAGTAAGTTGAAATACAATACATGCTTAGTTTGTTAATTTGAACCTAAAATTGTTAGAGATGCACTTGAAAATGATGAATGGATTAAAGCTATGAATGAAGAAATTGAGAAGATACTGAAAAAGAAAACATGGACATTAGTACCAAGACTGACTGATAAAAAATTTATTGGAACCAAATGGATTTCAGAAACAAGTTGAATTAAAATGGAGAAGTCACTAGGAATAAAGCAAGACTTGTATGCAAAGGTTATGCACAAGAAGAAGGTATTGATTATGGTGAGATGTTTGCACTAGTTTCTATACTTGAAGGAGTTAGAATATTGCTTTCTTATGTTACCCACAAAGGATTTAAAGTTTATCAGATGGATGTTAAATCTGCATTTCTGAATGAGATACATGAGGAAGAGGTATACATTGAACAACTTGAAGGTTTTGTTGATCCTAATTAGAAAAACAAGGTATGTAAGTTACACAAAGCACTATATGGATTGAAACAAGCACCAAGAGCATGGTATGAAAGACTACATTCCTATCCTATCAGTATTGGATTTGTTAGAACAAGTGACAAAAACAATTTATACTTGAAAGGTGAAACTGATGATAATATTCTTATTGTTGAAATTTTTGTTAATGATATTCTATTTAGAGGACATGATAATCTATGAAAATAATCTTTTGATGAAATGAGAAAAGAATTTGAAATGTCAATGTTTGGAAAGATTAACTTTTTTCTTGGCTTGCCAATTTTACAACAAAGTGAAGGCATATACATTACTCAATCAAAGTACATAAAAGAAGTATTAAAGACCTTTGGTATGTAGGATTCAAAACTGGTCGGTACACCTATGGTCACCGAATGAAAACTGACAAAGGATGATCAATCAACCGAGGTAAATCAGACACTATATAGATCAATGATTGGTAAGTTGATGTATGTCGTGCATAGTAGACCAAATATTGCACATGCAGTTGGAATTGTAGCAAGATTTTCTTCTAATCCTAAAGAATCACATATGACTTCTATAAAAAGAATTTTGAGATACTTGAAGAACACTGAAAACTATGGTTTGTGGTACAAGAAAGAGGGCAATTTTGAACTAAAAATTTACACATATGCGAATTGGGCTAGAAACATTCATGATAGAAAGAGCACTCCTGGTGGAACATTCTTTTTACGAGAAACATTAGTTACTTGGATAAGAAAGAAACAAGGATGCATTTCTCAGTCCACTACAGAAGCATAATATGTTGCTACTACTGCTAATTGTTTGAACATTGCATTGATAAAACAAATTTTGAAAGGTATGAATGAAGAGATCACTGACCCAATGATAATATATTGTGATAACACTAGTGATATAAAAATTTCTAAGAATCTAGTGATGCATGCATAGACAAAGAATATATCTATAAAGTATCTCTACTTGAGGGAACAAGTACAAGAAAAGAAAGTGAAACTGGAGTTTGTGAAATCAAAAGAACAACTTGTAGATATATTTACAAAACCCTTACCTAAAGATAAATTTGAGTACTTGAGGACTAGACTAGGGGTCCATCCCTTATCTATCAGTCACTAAGGTGATTAGGAGGTTACATCAACCTATACTTAAACAAAATATCAAATGATGTTGATGCATATTGTTTAAAGTTTAGAATCTCTTCATTAGTAATCTCAGGAGTCATGTGAGTGTTATGTTGAGAACTATGTCTAGAGTGTGGAGATCTTGGAGATGAGTTATATGAATTGTGTTGTGACCTTGGGGGAGATCTCAGGGGTGTATTATTTCCATCATTCCCAAAGAAATTATCATTAAATTGAAGAGCCAAGTGGCTCGCTTGTTCCTCCATGTAAGTTTTTATTTCTAACTCAGCTTCTCTTGACCTCTCATTGTACTCAAAAAGGTTATTCAATCATTTTTTATAGTCTTTCCTAGACATGGTGAGAGATAAACTATCTTCAGATCTTAATGAGGAAAGAGGTGTCTTAGTGGTACTACCAAAGGTACTCCTAGAATTACTAAAAGGGTCAAGCCAAGTTTTAATATTATCGTCTTCTTTGTCAAAGGCAATTTGAGGTTCTTTGTCTTGATGAAGCAGACACCTAGTAGGAAAAGGTAGTTCATCAAAGCTAATTGGAGGTTGCTTCCCTTGAACAATTTGATATCTAGTTGTTGTTGGCATGAATGAGAGTGTACAGGGATAATTAAGATGATACAAGAAAACTTAATGTCCACCCTAGAGAAGAAAAGTGTTCACTTGTTGAATAGTAAAAAGAGAGTAAAATGAGATTACGATGACTAACCACAAAGTACCCAAGTTGTGGGGTAAGATACCTATGTATGATACTTAGGACTCGAGTCAAGAGATAACATCAAGATAAAGATAAATATAACCAAAGAGATAGACAAGTGAACAAATTTACTAGTCAAGAATATAACCAAGGTATCTAGGTGATCCCTTTTAGCTAAAAATAATCCCAAACCTACTAATTTCAGACCAAGAGACCATAAAAATTCAAGTATAAGCTTCCTAGACCAGCTAAGAGTAAATCTAGGCCAAACCAACTTGGATTAGAATCTGGATGATAGACCTCAAAAAATCCAACTGACAGTTAAATAAGGATAAAAGGTCATACGAAATTTCATAGTAAAGCGGGATGACACTTCAGGATTATACAATATTCTAATGACAGGAAGGATGATAGACCAAAATAAAGACAAATGATATTTCCTTGAATGGTATACGATATTCCAGAATGTCGTGCAATATTTCTCATTACTACAAGCAATATTTAGACAACAATTGTGAAGTTTTGACAACAAATTTTGAATTTTGACAACAAATTTTAACTTCAAGATGAAGTTTTTAAAGCAATTGTGACACATAGAGTAGTCTTCAAATAATCTGTTAAGGCCTTGAAATATCACCCTAACTTAGGCATTAGGGTAGACAAATATTTCATGGTAACAATGGAAACCTTCTTCAGTTGTGGGTGGACTTTGATTAACAAGGAATCTCTGGATTCTAGGCTAGTTCCTTTTGGATTTGGAATATCACCTTTGATTGTAACTTTGATTGGAAAAGGGAAATGAGATAACTTTAAAACTGAATAAAAAAGGGGGTGATACACCAAAACTAGATTTAGACTTATCAAAAACTTCAAACCAGCATCCACAGTACAAAAACTACTGAGATTTTCATTAAACATTCACTATTCAACATATAGGTTGACTTAAACTCACTATTAAGGTATGCACCAAAACTAATGAAAATTGCCAACAAACATACAGATTCTACAAAAGGCTTGGTTTTGATAGCTTAGAGAAGGAATTGGATTAATTCACTTATCCTTGTTACAAAAAATATAATGTTGAAATGTAGAAAAGATGAATAGGATTGAGCAAAACTCAAAAAATATATATGGAATATGAAGAATTTTCTTTATTTCCTTCAAAATTTGAAAAATGGTTACAAAACATATGCAAAAAGAGACAATGGAACCAATATGTTCACAAAGTCCTCTTCTCCTCAATTCTCAACCCCTAAATCTGATTATAAAACTCAGATATATACCCTACTAAGACCAAATTCAAAAATCTAAGCCCTCCAAATTAGCTAAAGAAGCCCTAAGTCATTATAATAACAATCTATGTGTTGAATCAAGCCCCTATGTTGGTATACAAACATCACCAACATATATCAATAAACTTCACTAACAAATCCCACTAAGCCTATACATGACCTAAGTCTTAATATTATTATTGATTACATAGTGTAAGGTCAAGAATGATCAACTCCATACAATCAGCAATCTCAAAATATCACATCACATAGGCTAGGTGGCACTTGGAACTTTGAGGTTTGGTTGTCGTGCACTGCAATCTTCAATGGCATTAACTGCTCTCTGTTGCAGAACTCAAAGTTTATCAAAACTTGGCATTTTGTTGGTCTTTGAGCTGCATTTTCTTTTGGGGAAAAGATGAAATCCCTAATCCATGGTGAGATTTCATGCAATGATCTTGAGCCTGGATTCATCCTTCTCTGTATTCGGGTTCTTGATCTAGAGGTGTTGATAATAAGGAAACAGAGACTCTTGATCTGGAAGTGTTTTTATTTTTCTCTTCTTTCTCATTTACATGTAAATGAAGCTCAAGTTTTGGTTATGGAACTCGGGCTCCACAGTTTGTTGTCATTGCATTAAAGAGCTTGGTCTCTATATAGCTGGAACTTGTTTATTGCTTTTTTGAAGCTTCTCACGGCATGTATCTTGAGCATGAAGCTCAGATTCTACATATGGAACTTGGGTTTTGATTAAAACTTTGAGATTTGATTATTGATAGCATTTAACTCCTCTCTTGAAAAGATCTCAACCTTGGACTTCAAGATAAGTACACCACTCCCTTTTACTTTGCTTAACTTGTTGATAAATGGATGATTTGTTTAGTTATATTCTCCTTTTCATTTCCATGATCTCGAGGTCTTCTCTTTACTATTTTAAGTGGCATTAGACACCACTGTTACTCGCTCCTTTGCAGCCTAGAGAACTTGAGTTTTAACATAGTTGGTTTATTGTATTGTTGCCACTCTTCTATAGTTCATCATTGTTTTCATCAGTCATCTATAGCTCAATTTTTTGTTGTTTCTAGCTGATGACTTGGGGTTTTATTGTGCTTGATGTTCACTGTCGATAGTGACCATGTTTGCTTTACTTCTTCTCTATTGAGACCAACAGTAGCCACCATGTTTGATCTTTTGGGCTGTAACTTAGAAATGTACTTGACTATGAAATATCCTTGACTGTGTCTACAACCATCTAGTTTTTTCTTTGCTGGAATGCAAGTGCATCAAATATCTTCTCTTTAAAATAGGAAATACAACAATGTTTTGTTTACTTGTTCATGGGGTTCAAGCATGGGCTCGTGACATCCAGAACCATATGAATGTTGACTTATGAAGTTTGAGCATGGGCTCATGACATCCACAAATACATTCTACAAACTTGAACTTGATATTTTTAAAAAAATAAATTTTCTGTAGCATTTTGTATTCAACATTGTGATTGAAGATGCACCTTTATCATTTGAGATTGTGCAATTCACCAGTGGTCATCTTTTTAAAACATTATTACTGAATTGACACATCTATATAACAACATTGCAAAATAGATGTAACTATTATCCATTTTCTCTATACAAGCACATAATCTTGATATCACTATTATTTTATTATCTTGTGAAGCTCTTTCTCTTGTGAACACAACATGGTTGTCTCTCTTTTCTGTATACGCACAAATTGTAGCATCTTTTAAGTGCATTCGATACTTCATCCTCTTCTTCTTTTGACTGTGATATGGAATACACAGTTCATTTCCCGAAATGTATCTTTCCTTTGTTTAAAAAGAAACATCAAATCCAATATGTTAGGTTAGTGAGCATGACCAAATGATCAATTTTGTGTGAGAGTTCCAGGTATGATGACATTCATGCATTTAATGTTGGTCAACTGATGGTGTTCACTAATCCAATACTATCCTACTATTTTGAAAAAGGTTTCTTAGTTACAAGAACTAAGTCTCTTTGATTCAGATATTTGATTTATATAAAAAACATGCATAATGATGACCATAAATAGTAAAAGATTTTGTGGATTCATGTCCCTTTAACACTATCATTCAGTTTATGTAGATATATATTTTTCTATTGCATTGATATTTTAGATAGATGTGCAGCTCTGAAAGATTTGATTGTTGTATGATGCTTCTAGGTTTTAATGCATTGCTTAGATCTAATTGGATCTAACACTTTTCCCCTCTATGATGCAAGAAAAAACCCTATGACATAAGACATGAGACATGAGGACTTAGATAAAGACCAGAAGACTTGGCAGACAACCATCTCCTAAATGCAGATGACTCTACAAGGAAATGCATGGGACTCTACTCATACTTCTATCATGCTTTCTATTCTTCCATTTGATCTCAATTCCAACATGAAAGATGAAATATGAAAGAACATTTCCCTATTACATTTAGTTTGAATGCACAATGTAATGATCAATTATGAATTTGAAAATTTGGATATGATCAATACTTATAGTATAATATAACTGATGATATGAATGCAATAGAAAAATATTTATCTTCATCACCTGAAAAGTAATGTTGAATGGATGTACCATCATACAATCTTTTACTATTTATATTTATCATCCTGCGTGTAGAAAATTAGGATAACATAATCAAGCAAGGTACAAAGAAACCTTGCATGATACAAGCAATTGTGACGTCTAAAGATAGGTTACAATAACGTCGAGTGTATGTTCACAAATATTTCCTCAAGTCTAGCACAAATAGAAAACACATCAAGCAAGAACTTCCTACAGTCAAGGCTAGTATCAAAACCATTTCCCACAACTTGGTATCCCAAAGGAATACAAATGGTGAGTAATCTTGAGGTGATCTAGGAAACTACTTGGATTGGTCTGTTATGATTAACAAGGCATAAATAAAAATTACATGCAAATATAACCAATATCAAAAAACAATAAACCACATAGAAGAGAATGCAAGACACAAAGATTTAACATGGTTCACCCAACCCCTGGGCTACATCCACCAACAGCGAGTCCAATATTATTATTATCTAGTGATTACAACTTGATTACAATCTGTAATCCCTTACAGCTCAATTTTGTTGCAAGTACTAAAATCATACATTCTAAAATCCCTAACCCTAAGCCATATTATACAATATTTTTCCGCTTTAGGGTTATTATGAGTTATAATATGTCGGCCCAAAAATAGCTAAAAAGTGTATAGTACTTTCATGGATAGTACTTTCCTAATCAATCAACACAAGCTAACAATCTCCCACTTAGTGACTGATCAGTATCCACACTAAAAAACCTCCCACTTGGAGACTGATCCTATAGCAATACCACTACCATATTAGGCTCCCACTAGATCGAACCACCCTGGACTTAGTTGTTCCTTTACTCTGTTCAGTCTAGAAGACCAACTAAAGTTGAACATGAGTTCAACTTCTCCCTTGTTACTACATTTGTAAACATATCTTTCGGATTATCATCTATATGAATCTTTTCCAGCTTTAACTTCCCATCATCCAAAACTAACTGAATGAAATGGTACGACAACTATATGTGTTTTGTCTTTGAGTGCAAAGAAAAATTCTTCGCAAGATGAATGGCACTTTGGCTATCTGTATGCAAAAAATTATCCATCTGTGGATGTCCCAATTCTTCCATGAAGAATTGAAGCCATATCATCTCCTTGGCTACCTCTATAGCAGCAACATACTCTGCCTCTGTAGTGGATAAAGCAACCACCTTTTGTAGTCAAGAAATCCAACTCACTATTGTCCCACCAATAGTAAATACATAACCTATAGTACTCCACCTACTATCTATATCTCTTACCAAATCTAAGTCAACATAGCCTTGTACAGTAGTAATAGAACCCCCAAAGTGTAAACACTTATTGGATGTACCTCTCAAATATCTGAGAATCCATTTGACTGCATTCCAATGCTCAATACTAGGGTTACTCATATATCAGCTAATGACTCCCACTGCGTGTGCAATATCTGGCCTAGTACATACCATAGCATACATTAAGCTCCCTATAGCTAAAGCATAAGGTACCTTAGACATTTTTGCCTCTTCTTCTGATGTCTTAGGACACATCTCCTTAGTCAATTTCAACTAACCAGGCAAGGTGTGCTGACAGCTTTGGCATTCTCCATAGAGAAACATTGCAACACCTTCTCAATATAATCAACCTGAGATAGAGACAACTTCCTATTTTTCCTATCTCTACAAATTTTCATACCAAGGATTTTTTTTTCTGCCCCCAAATTCCTCATAGCAAATTAATGTGCTAACTGTTGTTTCAACCCCTTAATGTGATCCATGTTAGACCCAGCTATAAGCATATCATCAACATATAAACATAAAATAATGTAGATGTCATCATCCAACCTCTTAAAATAAACACAATGGTCAAAATGACACTGATTGTATCCATGCTCATTCATAAAAATGTTAAATTTAATATATGATTGCCAAGGTACTTGCTTCAATCCATATAAACTTTTCTGCAATCTGCACACCAAATTCTCCTTACCTTTGACCTCAAATCCTTGTGGCTGGACCATATATATTTCTTCATCCAAATCACCATGAAGAAAAGTTGTTTTAACATCAAGCTACTCTAAATGCAAATCTTCAGTAGCCACAATACTTAAAACAATACGGATAGAAGTCATTTTAACAACTAGAGAAAATATCTCATCAAAATCAATACCCTTTTTCTGTGCAAATCCTTTTACAACTAACCTGGCTTTAAATATTTTCTTATCTCCATCCTCTTCTTTCATCCTATAAACCCATTTATTTTGTAAAGCACCTTTACCTATAGGTAACTTGCATAAATCCCAAGTTTGATTTTTCAGCAAGGAGTCCATTTCCTCTATCATTGGAGACTCCCATTGAATCTTTGTATCCACGTACACAACTTCATTATAACATTCAGGTTCACCAGCATCTATTAACAAAATAGAATACAAAGATGGAGAAATTTTTTTTGGAGGTCTACTTAGCCTTGTTGACCATCTAACATTCACTGGGGTGTGTGGTATTTGTTGTTGTTGTTGTTGTGGAGCATAAGGAACTACTGGAATATCATCTTTTGGAGTATCATCCAGTACTACATAGTCATTTTCTTTCTACTCATGCTGCTGCAACAAATCTTTGTACAATACTTTCTCATTGAATATGACATCCCTACTTCTTACAATTTTATGATTTTCAAAATCCCAAAGCCTATCACTAAATTCATCAATTCCATATCCAAAAAATACACATTTCTTTGACTTAGCTTCTAGCTTGGTTCTATTTTCAGAATCTATATGTGCAAAAGCTTCAGAACCAAAGGTTTTGAGAAAAGAATAACTCACCTTCTTACCACTCCATGCTTCCTATGGAATACCACAGTCCAAAGGAGTAGAGGGGCCTCTATTGATTAAATAAACAATAGTGTTCACAACCTCTGCCCACATGTTTTTGGGCAGCCTAGCATGCAACCTCATACTCCATGCACATTCCATTATTGTCCTGTTCATGCGTTCAGGCACACCATTTTCCTGTGGAGTCCTTGGTACAGTTTTCTACCTATGAATACCATTAGAGGAAAAATAATCTTCAAATTTTATGCTGCAATACTCACCACCATTATCATATCTGAGACATTTTAACCTTTTACCAATCTCATTCTCAACCAAGCATTTCCATTTCTTAAAAGTTTAAAATACATCAGATTTTTGTCTAAGGAAATAAATCTATACTTTTTTTGTTGCATCATCTATAAATGTAACATAATGTAGAGAGCCACCGAGGGAAGATACCTGAGCTGGTCCCCATACATCTGTATGCACAAGCTCTAATCTCTCATTTTTCTTTTCCTTCCCACTCTTTACAAAACTAACTCTCTTTTGTTTTCCATAAACACAACTTTCACAGAAATCCATATTGACACATTTCAGACTAGGTAAAACTTTCTTTGAATGAAGTAATTTCATACCTTTTTCATTCATGTGCCCAAGTCTGTTGTGCCACAGTGTTGTGTCAGAATCTACAGCAATGATTTGATGCTCTTCCTACTCAACTGCAGCCACTATTCCTGAACATTCATTATCTTCTGAAACAATTAAAGTAGAAAGAATAGTATGACCTGTACAAAGATATAAGGTGCCTACTTTCACAGCTTTTGCTACTACTAGGGAACCTTTTGAAACCTTCCAATTTCTATCATTAAAATTAACTGTGCAACCCTCATCACCCAGTTGCCCTGCTGAAATTAAATTCCTACTCAGCCTTGGAACATGTCTTACCTCTTGTAGTAGCTAATGATTCCCATTCTACAACTTAATCTTAATTTTTTCCTTTCCAACTACCTGACAAGGTTCGTTATCTCCCAAATAAACTAGCCCAAAATCCCCTTGGACATAATCAAGAAAGTAACCTCTATGGGGTGTTGTTGGAAATATTCAAGACTAGCCAAGTTATTGAGAGGGGAGGGGTGAATCAATAACTTTAAAACTTTTTACAAATTGTAGATCTTAACCATATTCCAAATAACATTTAGATCAATAAGGTAACTACATGCATGAGTAACAGAAAGAATAGAACATTCATAACACTTTGAACACAGAGATTTGGTTACCCAGAAACCTTCCAAATAGAAAGTAAAATTGGGGTGGGGATGATACCCACAAAACTTCAATACTACAGTATAAAGTTGGCTGGTTAAGGCTTACAATGATCACTTATGATGATCTGCCCTATTAGGAGCAAATAGGATTGCTAGGTCCACCTTGTTAGAGGATTTACAAACATACAATGAAGTATGCACTCAGTTAAGAGATTTTACAAAAGATTGTTAAGTCTACCCTGTTAAAGGATTTCAAGCTAATTCACCTATTAGGATGAAACAGTAGATCTCTTACTTGCAACTGTACTTGCTGATTGAGATTCTTTGATGTACTGATCACCTTCTATGATAGATATGTCTCTGTTGCTCCTTATACTATTGTAGCCCTTTGTAATTCCCCTATCTCTGCCTTTCTTCTCTTTTTTTTCACACTTTTTTACTCTTTTGATATGATACAAAACATTGCTTATATATCAATCTAAAATAATTACAAAGTCGACTGCTAAAATATAAGTCAACACAAGTATTACTGAGTCGGCCCTGATGTAGTTACAAAGTTCCTGCAAACTAACTCGGTGACTTTCTGATACTCGGCATCCATTGCAATACTCAACATCGTCATGCACTCCGTAGGGGTGGAGGCTCGGTCCATACTAACCACTCGGTCGTAGTTTCAAACTCGGTATACACTGGAGACTCGGTAGATACAATGTCACTTGGTAGAAACTGAATTCCCTATTTACTATGCTGGCACTCGGTAAACACTGCTCATCTCATCACTCAGTAATGATAACTCAGTAAGCACTACAAAGTTTGGTCTGCTCGGTAAGCACTGTTCTGCTCGGATTGCTCGGTAAACACTGCTCTTCTTGGTCTACTCGATAAACACTATTCTACTCAATGAGCTCAGTAAGCACACAGAGTCTGAATAAGTGTTGTCACCAATGACAAATATACTTAATGCCAACAATCTCCCCCTTTGGCATTAGTGACAAAAACACTTATTGGCCAAAACTTATATACAAAAATCATGCTGAATCTATTTTTTATTTTTCAAAATTTGTCTTTGACAATCTATTGGATATACATTTCATGACTCCCCCATACAGTATACATATATACAAATATCTTATTTCACCTTATACTCATATTTCCTATTTCTCTCATATATTTTCTCCCCCTTTCATATCTCTCATATCTTTCCATATATCTCCCCCTATCTTATATATTTTCTCCCCCTTTTTGATAATAATGCCAAAGGTGTATATACAAATATTTTACATAAAGATACCAAAATGTGAGAGAAAATCAGAATGTACCTTACTTATTAATGCTAGAGTTCTATCTCAATTATCTTGCAGAATCTTGCATAAATGGAGTACAACTTGGACTTCTGCAGAGAGTTCAATCATATGATCTGCAATTGAAAATTGATTGTCATCAATGTTTTTGAGTGTGCAATATGCTTCTGCATTGTATCCATGATGGGAAGGATCATATTTTGAATATCTAACAATGTTGTCCTGATCCTTGCATCCTCTTTCAATAACTCTTACTGCTTATCAGATAGGAATCTGACTTTCATATGATGTGTAGAGCTTGAACTAGGTTCAAGTTGCAACTTCTGTGCACTGATCTTCAAATCCTCATCAATCTTATTCAATTTGTCCTTAACTTCCTTAGAGAACTTGGCAACATTACATACCTTGACAAAAAATGATGTTACAATGGAATAGGAGGATTCAATGTTAGTCAAAACTGAAGATAACCCTACCTGATTGATAGCTATTCACTGAGCAATACACTCAAGCACTTTATTATCAAACTTCTTCTCAGCCTTCTCAAGCAACTTGTCTGATCCAGAAGAATCCTCATTGAACTTGTTTACTACCTCTGCTAGTTGCAACAAAATGTGTTGAGAGGAATCAACCTCAACACCTATTGCTTCTGCCAAAATATTCTTGGCATCCTTAATGATCTTAAATTCCCTATCTCTTTCTTCTTTTAGTTTATTCTTCTTTTCTTTCTTCTAGAGGAGTTCACCAACCATTTGCATTTGGTCTGCTGAAATATTTGCAAAATCTAATTGTGGAATTTCTATCTGCTCATCCAAATCTATATCTTCTTCTATGTCTTTACTCCTGCTCAAAAATCTTGTACTCAGTTGAGCCTTAGGTTCAACTCTCATTGTACTTAATGCCTTTGTAGTAGAAATTATTGTAGACATAGTAGGACTTGCAGTGAAAAATGATAAACTTCCAAATGATGGAATGCTAACTGGAATACTTGATAAACCCAAAATTGAAGTATTTACAATTGTAGAATAAAAAAATAAAGTACTTACTGAAGTATCCAAAACTGAAGTATTTACTACTGAAAAACTCAAAATTGTAGAAGGTAGTGAAGTAGATGTTGGAGACTACAACTCAGTGGAAGAAGGAGGCTAAAGCTCGGTAGATGAAGTGGTAGCCACTTCTGTCATTGATACATTGAGATGTGCTGAGGATGATTGGACATTTGATGTATCTGTAGGTGTTGTCACAATCACACTTGCTGAAGCTATCTCTGAGCTAGATGTAGCAATTTTTGCTGGAGAGTGAGGAAGTGAGGAAATTACCTCTACAGCTATCCAAACTGGATCATCTTCCTCATCATTCTACTTTCCTTCCTTGGTAGCTTCTTCCTCTGCTTCTTCTTCTATTTCAACACTATCTAGCTGAATTGTTTATGTGGCAGCATCTTCTTCTTTATCTTCATCACTGTCATCTTCAATATCTTTTATCACAACAATTTCAACACTCGATTGGTGAAAATGATAGATGTTTTTCCATGTAGTAGTGGCACTCTTTACAACCGATTCTACATTTTTTATCAGAATCAGACAAGTGTTGAATTTTAGTGTCATCTTGCACTCATTTTCTATCAATGCCTTATTGATTTCAGCATTTTTCAAACTTGGCATCAACTGTCTTAAGGTTTGAGCATATATATCCTTGATATTTTGCCTTGCATTCTCCCATCTGATCTTGACTTTATCCAATAGAACATCTAGAATTTGAGAAGCCATATCATCAGGTGAGTACTTCCATTTTCCCATTTTCTCAATAACAGCATCTTCAATTTCCTGTTGCTCTGCCTCTGATCTAATTTCATATTTGAGAGATTTGAAATTTGAAATTCTAGATCCTTCTCTCAAATCCTTAATCTTTTCTTCTAATGAGGGAGGAGGCCTTTTGAGTACTATATCATCACTAACTTTACCTGCCTTGCCCCTTGTTTTTCTTGTGAAGACTGCAGTAGATTGTTTTGGTGCCTTAGTGATGGTCACCTTCCCTTTCTTCTTCACAGGTACTTGTTCTTCTTCACTCTCATTATTTTCTTCTTCTTCTTCAATTTCCTCTCCTTTTCCCTCGATTAACATTAGAGGTGAGCTAGATTGCATCTTGGCCATCCTCTTTACCTTTGTTAACTGCCTGTGGAAGCTTTATACTTAGCTCAATTCTTACCTTAGCTTCATCATATGTTCCAAAGTATGGAGCCTTTGGATCAATGGTTGATTTAGTAGGGCTTCAATTATGTCCTTGGTTTCATCAATATTTACCTCATAGGGAAGAGGTTTCACCCATACAGTTATAGGCCTTACTGCCTGAATGTATACTCTATCACAATCAACCATGAAACAAATATCATCTTTATAATCTTCCACCAACTTTTGTGGAATCTGAAATCTGTTATTCATCTTCTCTTTAAAGGATTCAAAATAGTTATCCATTATGCTCACAAAATTCTCACCCATTTCTGCAATGTACTCATTTATCTGATAAAGAACAGGCACATCTTCTCTCCATTTTACCATGCCTTTTGATGGGAAAAACTTTTGAGCATAGAAAAATAAACAAACCAACAGCGAGCCAAACTTACATGGATTGTTCTTTGAGGTTTGAATGCTCTCCATATTCTTGTTGAACTGCTTCAACAATAAATCTGCTAGGTCAAATGACAAGTTGTTCTTCACAATTTTGTAGGCTAGGTCAACTACTTCACATGGAACACTATTTTGCCGACTTGAACTGTATATCTTGTGGGCTATGACATATGTGCCAAATTTCAATTCTGCATTGGTTATACTGCTTATCTTCATACCTCTATCATCCCATTCGTCTAGGGTTTTTTTTTCTAGCTCTACCCGACCTAGGGTTTTTGTAGATTTTTCCTTGGCAAGCATGGGAAGACTAGTGATCCAATGAATCATCTTCTTTGTTATTTCCACTAGTTGCTCAAGCCAAATTTTACCTTCATGTACTCAGCTTAGGATATATCTGATCCATTTTGTCTGGAAACTCCAAGGCAAGTGGGTGATATTTGTCAAACCCTTATCTTCCAAATGTTTATACTCCGGTTTGAGAACACCATCAACACACAGTTCATTTCAGGCAACATCTATCTCTAGGGTTCCAAGCTCTTGAATTGTACCTTTAAAATGACTGTGAATATCGTTAACAATAAGTACCTTGGGAGGGATCTGAGATTGAGCTCCATTCAGGTCTAGGGTTTCTGCAATCGCAGGCATGATTTTGAAATCTAGCGCCTTCCATTCTCCTTGAACCAACATTTTTGAACCTTTCTTTACTTTGGTGCTAGATGATGCCATGGTAGCTCGGTAGAAAAAGAAAATTCTTCAAAAAATTTATGCTACAAATTTTGCTTCGAATCGCTTGATCACACTAGGAAATTTCTCTGCTCAATATGTTGATATTCACAGTGAAGAATGAACTTGATTTCATGCTTTTGTTAAAACTTTGACATTAATGCTTAGTACGGAAGTAGGGCATTGAACTAGACAGACTGTCATCCACTATGCATTAATTGCTCAGTGAAGATTCTGCAACTTAGCGAACATACGAATTCATACTGCTCCAACCTTACTCGGTAACCATATGAAATTAGGTTACTCCTGACCTTTCTCGGTGGTAACTGATACTGAACTTCCTGTGATCCTGTTGTATCTTGCATACTGATTTGGATCTTTCTTTCTTCTCAATTTAGGAACTGTTTGAAATTTTTTTTTTATAAAGATACAATTCCAATGCTTCCTTGGATACTTAGTTGGAATTGATAGAGCCACCCACTTCATGAGTGACTTCGTTACTTGGACTAGTTTTCTTGGTAGTTTTAGGAATCCACTATTGTCTCATCTGTTTCCTAATGCTATCTACTTTTTCTTTCTTTTCATTTGCAACTCTGCCTGTATTCATGCAATTTTTAGCTATATGACCAAGTTCAGTGCATGTATAACATCTTATGGTAGTATCCCTTTTTCTCAAGTGATGCCTTACACAATTTATGCCAATGTGTCCATATTCACCACAGTAATGACACCTACACCAAGTGTTGTAATCCCAACCAAATATTCCTTTCACAATTTGTTCTGTTGGATTGGGTGTTTTAGATCTGCATTTTGATGCCTTGTGACCTTGTTTGTTACATTTGTGACATTTGCCTTCAAATCTTGGTTTCTCCTTGCATTCATTTGCTTTATGACCATGCTGATTGCAATTGTAGCATTTTCCATTGAATTTTTCTTTTCCACTGCTCCAACATTTGTTTGAAGTATGACCTAATTTTCCATAGTGATTACAAGTGGGTTTCTGATTCTTTTGAGTACCTTGATTGGAGGATTCACCTTCCTCTTTGTATCCAAGTCCTACTTTTCCTTTTTGCTTATGTAGCTGATTCATATCTTCTTGAGATTTCATCATTCTCTCATTGATTTTCCTTTTAGTGTTTAGGTCATTCACCAATCTTAAACTGATTTGTTTTTCAGATCTCAGCTCCTCTGTTATCCTATCATTTTCTGATCTCAGAGTCAAGATTTCTTCATTTTCACTTGAGCCTTGATCAATAAGGTTTTCTAGCTAAAGAGTTTGATTTTAGATATCATTGTTCTTTCCATCTATTTCATCTTTCATCTTATTTCTTTGTTCCAAGATTTCACAAAATCTTGTTGACTAAATTTCCTATTCTCTTTTCAATTTTCTTACTTCTTCTTGTAGAGATCCATTCTTTTCTAGGAGTTCTTTGATTGCATTGTTTGCTTCATCTGAGTTGCTTGAAGGGAAAAAATCTTCAATCTTTTCTTCAACATACTGGTGGTCATTCATTTGATTTGCAAGTTCCTTCCTTCTTTTTAGGGATTGGGAAAGATGCTCTTTTGCTTCCTTGAGTTGAGCTATGGCCATTTCCAGATCTAGCTTTTCATTTTCAATTACTTTGTTAAGTCTGAATATCTCCATTGTTTTGGATCTTTACTCAAGATGTCAAACTTTATCCTGAGAACCACAATGCTCTGATACCAATTGTTGGAAATATTCAAGACTAGCCAAGTTACTGAGAGGGGAGGGGTGAATCAGTAACTTTAAAACTTTTTACAAATTGCAGATCTTAACCATATTCCAAATAACATTTAGATCAATAAGCTAACTGCATGCATGAGTAATAGAAAGAATAGAACATTCATAACACTTTGAACACATAGATTTGGTTACCCAGAAACCTTCCAAATAGAAAGTAAAACTGGGATGGGGATGATACCCACAAAACTTCAATACTAGAGTATAAAGTTGGCCAATTAAGGCTTACAATGATCACTTCTGATGATCTACCCTGTTAGGAGCAAATAGGACTGCTAGGTCCACCTTGTTAGAGGATTTACAAACATACAATGAAGTATGCACTTGGTTAAGAGATTTTACAAAAGACTGTTAAGTCTACCCTGTTAAAGGATTTCAAATTAATTCACCTATTAGGATGAAATATTAGATCTCTTACTTGCAACTATACTTGTTGATTGAGATTCTTTGATGTACTAATCACCTTCTATGATAGATATGTCTCTATTGCTCCTTATACTATTGTAGCCCTTTGTAATTCCCCTATCTCTGCCTTTCTTCTCTTTTTTTTTCACACTTTTTTACTCTTTTGATATGATACAAAACATTGCTTATATATCAATCTGAAATAATTACAAAGTCGGCTGCTAAAATACAAGTCAACACAAGTATTATTGAGTCATCCTTGATGTAGTTACAAAGTTCCTACAAACTAACTCGGTGACTTTTTGATACTCGGCATCCACTGCAATACTCGGCATTGTCATGCACTTAGTAGGGGTGCAGGCTCAGTCCATGCTAACCACTCAGTCGTAGTTTCAAACTCAGTATACACTGGAGACTCGGTAGATACAGTGTCACTCGGTAGAAACTAAATTCCCTATTTACTATGCTGGCACTCGGTAAACACTACTCATCTCATCACTCGATAATGATAACTTGGTAAGCACTGTGAAGCTCGGTCTGCTCGGTAAGCACTGTTCTGCTCGAATTACTCAGTAAACACTACTCTTCTTGGTCTGCTCGGTAAACACTGTTCTGCTAGATGAGCTCGGTAAGCACACAGAGTCTGAATAAGTGTTGTCACCAATGACAAATATACTTAATGCCAATAGGGTGTAGCATGAAATGAAGCCCAAAAATCTAAAACCTATGAATCATCAATACTTTCTAAAGAAAGAATCAAAGCATCCTCTTCAGATTTATTACTTACCACATTTACCTCCTTGTTACCTTCTTGTTTGTCTCCTTCTTTATTCTTCTGAGACCATCAATCTTTCTTCTTATGGCCTGATTTTCCATAGTACCAGAAATCATTTGGCCCTTTGGATTCAAACCTCTTTCCCTTTGATTTTCCTCGTGATTTCCCACGATTTCCAGAGTTGTTTCCTCTCTAATTGGTTCTACCCCTGCTTTGTATGTTTAAGACACTACCTGATGTGGATCCACCTGAGCTTTTCCTATGAATTTCCTCACTCAGAATAACACCAATAACATCATCATGTTTTAGGGTATTAGAACCAGAAATAGAATAGCTAACAGCCATTACCAAGCCATTCTAGCTTTCAAGCAAAGAACACAAAATCAAGAGAGCCCTGACTTCTTCATCAAAAATAATATTGACAAAAGTTAATTAACTGGTAACTATATTAAACTCATTTAAATGATCAACAAATGACCCACCTTCCACCATTTTCATAGTAAACAAATGCTTCATCAGAAATACCTTATTTGAAGCAGAGGGCTTTTCATACAACTTTGCTAGGGTTTTCATCAAATCTTCAGTCATCGTTGCTTGTGTAATATTGAATGCCACTGATTGTTCCAAGCATAATCAAATACTACCAAGAGCCTTTCTATCAAGAATTGTCCAGTCCTCATCAGAAATGCTTGTCGGTTTATTGGCTTTTCCTTCCAACGGCCGCCATAGATCCTTCTGATAGAGATAGTCCTCCATTTGCATTTTCCATAACTGAAAGTTTTGCCCATTAAACTTGTCAACCTTCAGCCTACCCTCATCTGCCATTTCTCCCACTCAACCGTGAGACTCCCACTAAACCGTGAGATCTTCTTGCAGAGGATAACTGAAAAACAACCTCGCTCTGATACCACTTGTTAGGATTAACAAGGCAAAAATAATAATTACATGCAAATATAACCAATATTAGAAAAAAATTAACCACATATAAGAGAACACAAGACACAAAGATTTAATGTGGCTCACCCAATCCCTGGGCTACGTCCACCAACAACGAGTCCAATATTAATTATCTAGTGATTACAACCTGATTACAATTTGTAATCCCTTACAACTCAATTCAGCTGCAAGTACTTAAGTCATACATTCTGAAATCCCTAACCCTAAGGCATATTATACAATATTTTTCCATTTTAGGGTTATAATGAGTTACAATATGTCAGCCCAAAAATAGTTGAAAAGTGTACAATACTTTCCTGATCAGTCACCACAAGCTAACATGGTCTTTGCACAAAGATTATGATACTTTCAATCAATAGGGTAGCCTCCAACTTAAGGTTTTTAGTAAACTTCGTTCATGACTATTCCCTATAGTTTTACAAGAAAAATTAGGTCATATAGCCCTACAAGAATCCAAAAATTATAGTCTCGCAAGAAATATTTAGACCTCTTGGTCCTATACTAGATGAACGTATTCCCCTTTTAGTAAACAATATTGAGACCATTGATGGCCCTACAAGCACCCAATCAAGTGTAGTCTTGCTTAGCAAGATTTAGGCAACTAGGCCCTATACATGAAGTAGCATTAGGAATAGAAAATAGTCAAGTCTCCCCTCTCTTTGGATTGAAGAAATATTTTGATTATAGTGGGATGGAGTAACCGAGTTCTCTTGTTCCCTACTTGGGTTGTTCCCAAAAGATTTATCTCTTGGCAGACCCTCTAAAGGTAAAAGCAAGAAAGTAAAAGGATAGCTAATGGAGGTCTTGATTTCTAATTTTCCAAAAGGAAAAGAGCATAGTCTCCTACTCCATAGTGTCTCCCAAACACATCAAGCACATGTTCATTTACCAAAAGAAAAATAATTAATCTATGTGCCTATGAAAAATGATCTAACAATAGTAAAGAAACACAAGATCTAGTTACATACCTTCAATGCAATTTTCCAAAATCTCAATTGTTATTACTGTTAGCAATGCAATTATTTTGGCAAGAAAATCCTACAAAACCACAAGTTAGGGCACAAAAATATGCAAATGAAAGAAATAACCCTGCAAAACCACTTGTTAGGAGATAGGAAATATCAAGACTTGCAAGAAATTGCAATCATGCATTGAACTATGTGCAAATAAAGTGCAAGCTCATCAAAAAAATTATTTTCTTTTTTCTTTTGACCTAGTCAAAAGATCCAATTTGTTTTCTATAATTTTGGCCCCAAAACAAAAATGCAAAGAAGAGACATCCCTGTTAAAAATCTGAGAGCTTTCCAAAAATGTAAAAATTTCATAAGTATCCCTTAATTTGCACCATAAAGGCCCATTTTACCAAAATATGCTGGTTTTCATAAATCGATTATTTGAGCTATGCTATTGCATTTAAATTAAAAACACAAAGAAGTAACCCCTATAGAATTCTTAGACCTTTCCAAAATGTAAAGCTTTTTGAAAAATACAATGATTTGCGACCAGAAATGAATTTTCATGAAAAATCAATAAAAAATTATAACTCACATAAAAATGATCAAAAAAATTTGATTTTCAAACTGAGACACATCCGAACCATCCCCGACCTGCACAAGGGTTAGCATTAAAAACCAAAGTGAAGATCCAAAATTTGTGGGTTTACCCCACGGTGGGTGCCAAAAATGTGTACCAAAAGTGTGGTCACTTCTATAAACCATTACACTTGAGGGAATCCATGAAGAAGGAGATCTCAAGAAGCGGCTAATAGATTCCTATCTATGACATGCAATAACCATGTATATATTATGAATCATAGATCTCAAACGAGCCTTAAAGAAATACCTTTGTAAGGTGCACCATAGAATGAAAGATTCAAATGATAATGCATAGTAGGTCTAAGATGAGATGCAAGATCTAAGCTAAAATGATATGCAAGAATGCAAGAAAAGTAGATCTAAGCTAGATAGATTAAGCTAAATGCAAGAAAGAAAATGACAATGATGATGCACTGCTTCAATATGAAAGATCTAAGAATTCCATAGCTCCAAGATGCCAAGATTGTAAGACTCGAAGATTCCAAAATGCTAAGATGTCAAGACTCCAAGAACTTGCAATAAGATTTCAAGATCTCAAGAAGCTAAGAATGCTATGAGGATGAGGAGAGAATCTCCTTTTATAATGCAAGAGATGGGATAATGCAAGAATGAGGAGAGAGTCTCCTTTTAAATGGATTTAGAAATGAGCAGATGATCAAGATTAAGAGATAAAAAGAATAAATGAGCAATGGTGGAGATTAAATCTTGGCTGATCCATGTGCTCAAGATTCTCAAGAGGCAAAATCAATGGACATGATTAAGAGACAAAATAATAAGTGGTTGAGATAAAGAGGCAAAAGTATTTTTCAAAAGTCAAAAGATTCCATCTCATTAGAAAGTGCACTTTTATTTTTATTTTTATTTTATTATTTATTATTTTTAGCAAAGTGATTTCCATTATTTAATTAAAAGAGGTTTTTATTTAATTAAATGGGGACATGTTCTTTTAATTAAATGTGAATTAGAATAAAGTGATTTTATTATTTAACTAAAATATTTTTTATTTAATTAAAAGGGAGCATGTTCTTTTAATTAAATAAAGTTTAAGATAAAGTGGTCAAACTTTAGGATATAATCAAATAAATGATAAAATGATGATTTGATCAAGAAATAAGAGATTAAATAAATATGCAAAACTGATTAAGCACAAGATTTAGTCCAGTATTTAAATTGTTTAGTGTTAGAGTGAGGCTCAAAGTTTACTAGACCATTTTTGGGTGATTACAGTGGTAAGAGGTCACAAGGGGTTCTAAGACACATCAAAGTGTCCTAGGGCCCCTTAATAACTCTTACAACCTATAAGATGTATGGTAAGAGGTCCTAAAGTGTCCTAAGGGGTCATAAGGGGTATTACAACATATTAATGTGTCCTAGGACCCCTTATTACCCCTTAGGACCCCTTGCAATACACTAATGTTTGGTAAGGAGTCCTAATGGGTTGTAAAGGGTCTTAATGTGTTCTAGTACTCCTTAGTACTCCTTACCATATATTAGTGTATGGTAAGGGGTCATAAGGGGTACTAGAACACATTAATTTTTCCTAAGACCCATTATAATCCATTAAGACCCTTTAGAATCCCTTACCATACATTTTAGGGGTTGTAAGGGTTCTTAAGAGGTCCTAGAACACATTAATGTGTTCTAGGACCCTTCAGACCCCTTACCATACATCTTATGGGTTGTAAGGATTGTTTAGGGGTCTTAGGACACATTAATATGTCCTAGAACCCCTTAAGACCCCTTAGGACCACATAGGACCCCTTACCAAGCATTAGTGTATGGTAAGGCATCCTAAGGGGTCTTAAGGGGTCCTAAGACACATTAATGTGTTATATAACCCCTTAGGACCCCTTATGATACTGGAGCATCCTGGGTGTAAGAGCAATCTTGCATCACCCAAAAATATTTCTATTTTTTTTTTATTCAATAAGGGCTATTTTGTGCAGAGCTGCTATTTATGGAAAGTTACTATTTTTGGTAATTTTTGTATGTGCTCAGAATGATCTGATTTCTTTCTTGGAGGTTCATTTTGGTCATATAAGTCTGCCAGTAAAGTTTCATTGCCAGATCAAGTGTATATTGGAAGATATTGAAGATTTTTGGTATTGGCAGCAGGGTACAGAAACTTTGAACTCAGTTTTGAAGGCTTTAGAGGCCCCGGATTGAGGTCAAAAATTTGGGTGACGGGCGCTTGCGCAGGTCAAGCCTGTAGAGCGTTTCATGGCATTTCCGAAATGGGGTTATAATAGCCGAGCGGGTCAACGGGTGATGACTTATGGTCTTCGGAAGTTGGGCCACCCGAAATGGCGAAAAATAATTTTCTTCAAAATTTCTGTTCGGGTTTCAAAGGTTATCTTGAGCCAACTATGATGTAGTAAAATGTAAAATAAAATAATTCTAAGTTTGGTCGGCCTTATTGGCTAAAAATTCTGGAACCTTCCCAGGCGGTGGAAAATTGCCTATATAAGGAAGGCTGTACTATTATCTTAGGCAGTTCAGAATAGTTCTGGGTAGTAGATTTGGGTAATAGCTCGAGGCTTTGTCCTACAGAATATTGTAAGGGAATGCCCATGTGGCTTTACATATTGTAATTCTGAAAGTTTGCAATTCCACATTTGTGGAGATAATAAGAAGCCAATTTTCTGTTCTTGCATATTGTTGTTGTTTCTCTATTTATGTTATGTGTTTGTGGTATTAAGGGGAGCACCCTTCATCAAGTGGTATCAGAGCAGGATTTCCTAAGTGTGTAAATAGATCACCGACTGTGAGGCAGTTTGCACCAGGACCGTGGTTAGGGTTTCAGCGCGCATCGCGAAAATGCCTCCACGAAGAGAACGTGGCGAAAGACCTGGTGTTGTGACACTTGAGGTTAGAGAGTTGCAGAGACAAGTGCGAGCATTGCAAGAAGAGATTCATAGAGGAATGAATCTTAATGTCAGAGACGAAAGTGAGGATGAAGCCGAAGAAGAATATCAAGAAGGAGAAGTTGAAATTGTGAACCAGGAGGAAGAAAGACTTTTTCAGGCGATTTCCAAGATTGGGAAAAGACCTAAGATTGAGGTTCCTACATTTTCTGGAAATCTTAACCCAGAGGAATTGATCGACTGGATCAATGAATGTGAAGAATATTTTGAGTATGAAGATGTTGAGGATCCTGATAGGGTCAAATTTGCGAAGGCCAAACTGAAAGGTCATGCGAAGATATGGTGGCAAGAGATTCAGTTGGAGCGAAATAGAAGGGGAAAGGAGAAAATCATGAGATGGGATCGGATGGTGGATAAATTAAAGCAACAGTTCATTCCTGTTGATTACGAGCTTGACCTACTGAAGAAAATGCAAAGTTTGAAGCAAGCAGGAAGATCTGTTCAGGAGTATACAGAGGAGTTCTATCGACTTCTCATCAGAACAGGCCATGCAGAAGCTGATAAAGAGAAAGTTGTCCGATACCTTAATGGGTTAAGGCCAAGCATTCAGGAGGAGTTGAATCTGGTTCGAATGAACAGTATTGAGGAGGCATACAAATTTGCCCTAAAAGTAGAGGAAAAGCTGAACAAGAAGTTTGAGAGCAGACAAAACGGAAGAGGTCACGGTGGACGATCTAGTGGACGGTCATATGGTGGCCGAAATGAAGATCCGAAAAAGAAGGATGAGGCCAGTAGCAGTCAGAATCAGCGAGGAAATAATTTCAATCGCTTCCAGGATCAGAATAATAGAGATCAAAGAGGAAGAGGAAGAGGACAAGGATCTGGAAGAGGTGGCTTCCGTGGAACATGTTTTCATTGTGGAGAAGAAGGTCATAGGGCATTTGAATGTCCTCAGCACCAAGGAAGAATAGATAGGAGAAATGAAGGCCAGGCCAGAGTTGCACATGTAGATGAAGATGCCAGATCATCAAATTCTGAAGATGCTGAAAGAGGAGAAACGTTGATTAACAGAAGAGTCCTGTTGAGTGGTGAGAATGAACCTGAGCAAAGAAGGAGCCTGTTTCACACCAGGTGCAAGTGCGAAGGTAAATGCTGTGATGTGATTATCGATAGTGGAAGCACTGACAATTTGGTGTCAGAAGAGATGGTGACAAAGTTGAAGCTCAAGAGACAGAAACACCCACATCCATACCGGATTGCCTGGGTACAGGATGACCACAAGGTCATGGTCAATGAACAATGCCTGGTGAAGTTCAAGATTGGCGGATACCAAGATGAGGTATTGTGTGATATCATATCTATGGATGCATGTCATATGTTGTTGGGTAGACCATGGCAGTTTGACAGATGTATTGTACATGATGGTCGTGCGAATACCTATTCCCTGACAAAGGATGGAGTGCGACATAAGCTAAAACCATTGAAGGAGACTGAAGAAAAGGTATGTGGTAATGCAAGGATAACTTTTGTTGATGGAAGAAATTTCCTAGATGGTATGAGGCATGAGCATGTATGTTTTGCTTTAATTCCAAAAGCTGGTAAAGAGGAAGTAGAAGATGTTCCTATAGAAGTTGCAGATTTGTTGAATGAGTTTCAGGATATTGTATCCGATAACGTGCCTGATGGATTACCACCAGTCAGGAAGGTCAGTCATCAGATGGACTTGATCCCAGGAGCGAGTTTACCGAATAAGGTAGCGCACAAAATGACACCTGCAGAAAGTGAGGAGTTGAATAGACAAGTACATGAGTTGCTACAGAAAGGATTGATTCGAGAGAGTCTGAGTCCCTGTGCTGTACCTGCGATATTAGCACCAAAGAAGAATAGAGAGTGGAGGATGTGTACAGATTCCAGAGCAATAAACAAGATCACAATCAAGTACAAGTTTCCATTGCCACGAATGGATGATATTATGGACTGTTTGAGTGGAGCTGTGTATTTCTCAAAGATAGATCTGAAAAGTGGATATCATCAGATTCGGATCAGAGAAGGAGATGAATGGAAGACTGCCTTCAAGACAAAGGAAGGACTATATGAGTGGTTAGTCATGCCTTTTGGGCTAACCAATGCACCGAGCACTTTCATGCGGCTCATGAACGAGGTTCTGAAAGAATTTCTGGGTAAGTTTGTCATTGTTTACCTAGATGATATTTTGATTTTTAGTAAGACATTGGATGAGCATATGATGCATATTTGTATGGTATTTGAGAAGTTGAGAGAAGAGAAATTGTTGATTAATTTGAAGAAGTGCAGTTTTGTGAATAAAGAGTTAGTGTATTTGGGATTTGTAGTTTCAGCAGAAGGTCTAAAAATGGACCCAGAGAAGGTACAGGCTATCCTTGAATGGCCTACTCCAAGGAGTGCTACTGAGGTAAGATCTTTTCACGGTCTAGCTAGCTTTTACAGAAAGTTTATCAAAAATTTTAGCAGTATTTGTGGACCCTTGACTGAAACAATGAGAGGGGATAGGAAAGAGTTTAAGTGGACTAAAGGAGCAGAAAATAGTTTTCAATTATTGAAACAAAAAGTTACAGAACAACCTGTTTTAGCACTTCCAGATTTTAATAAGGTGTTTCAAGTAGATTGTGATGCTAGTGGTACTGCAATAGGAGCTATTATGAGCCAAGAAGGTAAACCTGTTGCTTATTTCAGTGAGAAGTTAAATGATGCCAAGAGGAAATATTCTGTTTATGATCAGGAATTTTATGCTATAGTTCAGGCATTAAAGAAGTGGAGACATTATCTGCTTCCTAAGGAGTTTGTTTTGTATACTGATCATCAAGCTTTGCAATATTTGAATAGTCAAGGAAAATTGAATCAAAGGCATTTGAAATGGGTTGAGTTTTTGCAGAGTTATACATTTGTTTTGAAACACAGGAGTGGAAAGTCTAATAGGGTTGCAGATGCTCTTAGCAGAAAGCAACTGTTGCTAACAAAAATACAGATTGAAGTGGTTGGGTTCAAGGAACTCAAGAATTTGTATCCAGAGGATCCTGATTTTGGTGAAGCTTGGAAAGCTTGTGCAGAACCTGTTACTCTAGACAGGACAAAATGGTTGGATTTCATCATCCAAGATGATATGCTATTCAGAGGGAATCAATTGTGCATTCCACGAAGTTCTATGAGGGAGAATCTCATCAAGGAAAAGCATAGCGGAGGATTGGCTGGACATTTTAGTCATGATAAAACCCTTGGTCTGGTTAGTGAGAATTATTATTGGCCACAGTTGCAGCAAGATGTGAAGAAGTTTGTACAGAGTTGCAGAGTATGTCAGATGGCGAAAGGAGTGAAGCAGAATACAGGGTTGTATCAGCCATTGCCTATACCAGAGAAGCCTTGGGAGGATATCAGTATGGACTTTGTTCTTGGTTTACCGAGGACACAGCGGGGACATGATTCAATTTTTGTAGTAGTTGACAGATTTTCGAAGATGGCACATTTCATTCCCTGCAAGAAGATTAATGATGCTGTTCATGTAGCAGAATTATTTTTCAGAGAAGTAGTGAGACTTCATGGTTTGCCAAAGACCATAGTTTCAGATTGGGACACTAAGTTTGTTGGATATTTCTGGCGTACGTTGTGGAAGAAGTTGAAGATAGATTTGAAGTTCAGTTCATCACATCATCCACAGACTGATGGACAGATAGAGGTGGTGAATAGGAGTTTGGGAAATTTGCTGAGATGTTTGGTTGGAGATAAGCCAACAGGATGGGATTTGATTTTACCACAGGCAGAATTTGCATACAATAATTCTGTCAACAGGAGCACTGGTAAATCACCATTCCAAATTGTATATGGAAGTAGTCCAAGAAATGCATCTGAATTGAGGAAGATAGATAAAGGAGAAATAAGTAGTGCTGAAGCTGAGGATTTTGCAGAACACTTGAAGAACATCCATGAAGAGGTGAGGAAGCATATTGCTAAGATGAATGCACAGTATAAGGCTAAGGCAGATGAGAAAGGAAGGTATAAAGAATTTCAAGTTGGTGACGAAGTCATGGTTCATTTGCGGAAGGAGCGGTTTTCGGTTGGTACATATAACAAGTTGAAAATGAAGAAGTTTGGACCATGTAAGATACTGAAGAAGCATGATTCAGGAAATGCATATGAGGTAGAATTGCCTAGTGGGCTGAATATTTCACCAGTGTTTAACATTTCAGATCTGACAGAGTATCATGAAGGAGGTGTTGAAGATGAGATCACAACAGCACAGTGGAGTATTCTAGCAACTAGTTCAGACACTAAGGAGATCGAAGATATACTTGACAGTCATGTTGGTAGAAGCACAAGGAACAGGACATATGAAGAATATCTGGTCAAGTGGAAAGGACGACCTGTTGAAGATTCATCATGGTTGACAAAGGAGGAGGTTAGCCATCTTGGTTTTCCTCTGCACACCTGAGTCGTGACAGGGTCACTTCTCAAATTACCCTCGGTGTCTGATGCAGGAGCATCCTGGGTGTAAGAGCAATCTTGCATCACCCAAAAATATTTCTATTTTTTTTTTATTCAATAAGGGCTATTTTGTGCAGAGCTGCTATTTATGGAAAGTTACTATTTTTGGTAATTTTTGTATGTGCTCAGAATGATCTGATTTCTTTCTTGGAGGTTCATTTTGGTCATATAAGTCTGCCAGTAAAGTTTCATTGCCAGATCAAGTGTATATTGGAAGATATTGAAGATTTTCGGTATTGGCAGCAGGGTACAGAAACTTTGAACTCAGTTTTGAAGGCTTTAGAGGCCCCGGATGAGGTCGAAAATTTGGGTGATGGGTGTTTGCGCAGGTCAAGCCTGTAGAGCGCTTCGTGGCATTTCCGAAATGGGGTTATAATAGCCGAGCGGGTCAACGGGTGATGACTTATGGTCTTCGGAAGTTGGGCCACCCGAAATGGCGAAAAATAATTTTCTTCAAAATTTCTGTTCGGGTTTCAAAGGTTATCTTGAGCCGACTATGATGTAGTAAAATGTAAAATAAAATAATTCTAAGTTTGGTCGGCCTTATTGGCTAAAAATTCTGGAACCTTCCCAGGCGGTGGAAAATTGCCTATATAAGGAAGGCTGTACTATTGTCTTAGGCAGTTCAGAATAGTTCTGGGTAGTAGATCTGGGTAATAGCTCGAGGCTTTGTCCTACAGAATATTGTAAGGGAATGCCCATGTGGCTTTGCATATTGTAATTCTGAAAGTTTGCAATTCCACATTTGTGGAGATAATAAGAAGCCAATTTTCTGTTCTTGCATATTGTTGTTGTTTCTCTATTTCTATTATGTGTTTGTGGTATTAAGGGGAGCACCCTTCATCACCTTACCATACATTAGTGTATGGTAAGGGGTCTTAAGAGGTTATAAGATACCATAAGGGTTCCTTGGACACATTAGTGTGTCCTAGGATCCCTTACGACCCCTTATGATCCTTTAGGGTGACTCCTTAATGTATCCAAGGATGCTTGTTGACCCATCAATGTGTCCTAGGACTCATTCACACCCATTAATGTATTTTAGGATCTCCTAGGACCTAATAATGTATCCTAAGACCCATTAATATATCCCATGACCCATTAATATATCCCATGACCCATTAATACATATGACAACCCCTTAGGAACACTTAAGGCACCAAGGACCCCTTAAGACATCCTAGTACCATCTCCATCTCATCTCTCTCCCCTTTATTAACCCCTATATATCTCTCTATCCCATCCCATCTCTCTCTCTCTCTCTCTCTCTCTCTCTCTCTCTCTCCATCTATTCTTCCATAAATATCATCTTTCTCTCTCTACCTCATCCATCTCCCTATCCCCCTTCTCTCTCTACCTCATATCTCCCCCACTCCCCTTCTCCCTTTCTCCTTTCTCCCTCTTTCATCTTACCATCCCAGCTCTTCCCCCCACCATCCCACCCCTTTCCCCCTCTAACTAATTGATTTATTATGTTAGGTGAACAGAGAGATGAAGAAAATAAGAGAGATATGGAGATAATGAGATATATGTTAGGATTAACAAGACATAAATAACAGTTACATTTAAATATATAACCAATATGAGAAAAAATAAACCACACATAAGAGAACACAAGACACAAATATTTAACATGGTTCACCCAATCCCTAGGATACATCCACCAACAACGAGTCCAATATTATTATTATCAAGTGATTACAACCTAATTACAATCCACAATCCCTTATAGCTCAATACCGCTGCAAGAAGCTACTAAAAACATACATAATAAAATCCCTAACCCTAGGCCATTTTATACAAGCTTTTCACCACTTTAGGGTTAGAATTGGTTACAAAATGTCGGCCAAAAAAAGAAAAAAAATAGTCCCAAATTTTTTTCCCCAGGGGTTGCTGCCTCCAAACCCCCGCTCGGGGCCCGACACGACCCTGAACCCCGACAAGAGTACATGGAGAGTGTACAATACTTCCATAATCAATCACCATAGACCAACAATCTCCCACTTGGTGATATAAATAGACATGAAGATATATCTATATGGAGATGCAGATAGAGGGGGAAATAGTGAGATAGAAATGGGGTGATAAAGACAAGTAGGAAATAGGTGTGGGTAGAGGGTGTTAGAGGGAGGAACATAACTAGAGAGAAGAGAAATTAGTAGAGACAGAGACAGAGACAAAGACAAAGACAAAGATAAATGTAGAGAAAGGAAAAAGGATAGAGATGGGTTTAAAGGGATATAAAATGAAAGGGAAAAACAAGGATAGAAATAAGTAAATAGAGAGAGGGGAAGAGAGGTATAGAGAGACATTTTCTCTTAAGCCATCTTGGGCAATTGCATACAAAGCATCAAAGACAACAAGGAAACCCTATATGATGATTTATGAAAGATTTAAATCTCATTAGTACATAAAATGTAAGCTCTTCATTATTTACCACTTTTTAACTATGTCAATTCTTATGGGAGAAAAATTGAACTAAAAATGAAAGTTTTTGTATGCAAAAGTTATGATTATTACAAGTTTCAAAATTAAGGATTCACTTCAAATGACTATAATTAATTTTTGTTCTATAATCTAATAAAATTATCTTATCCATATTGTATGTCTCCTAATCACCTTTCCAATGTCTGTAAAAAATCAAAATTCCAATAAGAAACACAAAAGTTATGCCCATTTTACTAAAATGTTTTTTTTTTTTTTTTTTTTTCCAAAATAGGTATCCAATTTGGATCAGGTATCTAATTTGGATCATATATCCGATGTTAGTGTGTATCCGATTTGGTTTGGTATTACCAAACCAAATTCAAATTTTGTCTAACCCATACAAAAATTCAAAGTGGATTTTGGCGTGTTTGGCAAGATAGAAAACATAGTTTTTTTTCGCATTGTCACTTTTGGGCATACCAAGATCCTGTACATAACCTTATGTTGTACATGTGATATTGTTTTTAAATGTGGCTTTCTCTTGTTTGATTGGGAATGATACAAAACAATAACTACCATTCTTTTTGGTCTTTGCAATGTCAGCCCAAAAAGAATCTTGTTTGTATCTCCTATGCGATCTTCCATTGTGCTTGTAGTTATGCTACCTTTAGGGGATGGTATCAATTCATTTTGATATAATTATGATATACATGAGTTATCATATGATCATATTCACACTGAGTTAGTAGATCCCTTTTGTGCTCTATTTTTCATGTGTTTCATTTCCCTTGGTTTGTCCTTACTAGGGGCATCTCATAGTGGAAACATCTCTTGTGGGTGCATGTATGTTCTATTAAAGCAATTGCTCCTATTAAGGCATTTGCAATCGCTTTACATGGGGACATACACTCCACTCTTTGTTTCACATTTTCCACACACACATAATTATTTAAAGAAATCTCTTATGTAGATGGATAAGGAGAATTCAGATTCATCTTTAGATTACATTATCATGCTTTATGCATTATTCAATGGACTCTTAAATTGATCCTCCTTTTCTAGATCCCTTTGGAGAATATGCTTTCCTTAGGACTAATCTCTTTTTTGGATCCCTTAACAAAGACAATGTGTTCCTTAAGGACTGACCCTCTTTGCAAATTTCTTAGTGGACTATGTTTTACTTGGTTATCCTTTTCTAATGGATTGACTAGCATCTCATAACTTGGTAGACCTTTAATGCCATCTTTTACAACTTTACATGGCCTATACTAAGTCAAACCTCTCTCTCTCTCTCTCTCTCTCTCTCTCTCTCTCTCTCTCTCTCTCTCTCCCCTTCCCCCTCCCCCTCCCCCATTTTAGATTTAATCAGGACCCAATTTGGTTGGTGTTAGCTGTCTCCTTGACCTTGATAAAAATTTATCTCCCCCTTCCCCCGCTCGCCTTCCCCTTCCCCCTCCCTCGTTTTAGATTTAATTAGGACCCAATTTGGTTGGTGTCAACTGTCTCCTTGACCTTGATAAAAAAATTCCTATGCACTAATCCACTTTACCGTGAGCATGAGGTTGTCTCGTACTTCCGTGAGGTTGTCTTGTACTTCCACTAAAGTGGGGGCTAAATGTATCATTCTAAAAAGTTAGCACCTATAATTAGATGCTCTATTAGGCCACATTTTGGTAATTTTAATATTTCATGTTCGTTATGCTTGATCCTACCAACCTAGTTCCACTTATTCCAACATCTTCCCTTCATTCCCGACTCCCCATTTTGATTTGATCTCATTTTCATAGATAGAGAACGACTTAGGTATTCTATACCTAAATATACAATGCATTGGACATTATATACCCAAAGGATTTGGGCCCAAATTTGTATGGGTGACTTGTTGAATTTTTTTAGCAAAATTCCAAGATTTGTGGTCAGCTTGGATCAATTTTGAATCCCAAAATATTGTGAGAGGTAAACATATGTCTACTAGTATAATATTCTTAAAGGTAGATGCACAATTATACTAGTATTCACATATGTTCACATGATGCTCTTACTAATCCACTATGCAAGTCCTTTATCATTCCTCATTATAACAAAAATTCTAAATCCTTAAAGATTAAGGCAATAATCACATAAGTTTACATCTTCACACGAGTCTCTTATTTTATCTATTCCATAACATTCTTAAGAGGTATATGCACAATTATACTAGTATGGTAAATAAACACACCTAATCTTAGCACTATCACTTAGAAAACAGCATAATAAACATTATCATTCCACATCTTCGCACGAGTCTCTCACTTTGTCAACTCCATGATTCTAAGAGATGGATACACAATTATATTATATTAAACCTTAAGAAATGCATGGTGAATAAAACACCTAGTTTTAGCACTATCACCTAGAGAACATCAAAATTGTTTATTGCATCATCAACATTATAACCTTCGATCCTTATTAAACTGCTACTTTGGCTGAAGAAGTTTGACAAACAAGCATAATTATCTCGTATCAAAACTCCTTTATATGTGACAAAAATGAATAATTATTTCATATCAAACTCCTTTATATCATTAAATAACATATTTTATTGAATTGCCGTCTCAACTCTGAACACCCATATCTAGAATTAGTGGTTATTAGCTGTTTGATTAGTTGTTTTACCTATCCCTACATATTTGATGTGGGCTGGTTCTTATTCTCTCACAAGTAGAGTCCTCAATGTTTAAAGAATTCGAATCCGTTAATGCTGGAGTTACAAATCACAAGATAGGCGTCTGCAATAAGGGAAAACAATAAAAGTTCCCACCCAAAATATTATTCTCATGGTAGCTCAATTTGAACACTGAGTTGAAAAAAATCTGTAGGAAATTGTACTATGATCTAAATTTCAGAGCCTTTGGGCATTTACAAAATCTACAAATTGTCTGGTTATATAGTGCATCTTCTTAGCATCTTTAGCTCCAACCAACTCAGATGAAGCTCCATTAATGGTAGAATGTGAGATCCTTACACGTTTCACAGACTTGACAAAATTTCTGCAATAAAACATATATCAGAACCACTTTTGAATTGTGAAGTTAAACATAATTTATATATAGAAGAGGAATCGAGGGCTTACTCCCATGGAGCATCGCCCAACAGCATCCAATCTCCATCCTTGTCTACGTAGGTCAACAAGTAATCAGATGCAGAATCCAGAAGCTGCCAATGTGTTGAACTTGAGTGCTCATCCTTCACTGTATTTTTCATACAGAAGAAAAATTAGGTAGAATTAATGGCATGTATTAAGAGAACAACAAGTAGAATATAATTAAAAAAATTCATAGAGAATAAGAAGTAGAATATAATGGTGTGAGTCTGTTAAAGAAAAAAATCATAGAGAATAAGGAATAAGGAAAAATTCATAGAGAATAAGCATAAGGAATAAGGAATAGAGAACAAAGAATTATTTAAGACATTTATACTAGTTCAGATTCAGAAACAGATGTATAACGGATCTAATAATGTATTCAGAGATTTAGATTAATTTATTGAAGATATCTGCAATAGTTTAGAAACAGTTGTATAACAGATTGCATGGGATTCCTGGAAAGATGAAAGGAAAGCAGAGATTATTGGGAAAGGTGAAAGCAAGGCAAAGATGAGCTACTTTGAATGAATGAATGAGAGATTCTTACAAATGGGTGGCAGTTGAAACATGTTCTCCAGTGTGAGGGCCAGACTGCTGTAGCTGTCATGTGCATTCAGATCTACTTTCCTGCCAATGGGCATGCCATCCATGACTACTTTTACAAAGTATGAGCCCCTTTTACACTCCACAGAATTCCCACTGGTTGTCTCTTCTACATTTTCATGGTGAGGGGATCTTTGCTGAATATAAACAGCATTCTTTCTGCATGTTTGAAGAGGAGGCCATCCCACAGCAGGGCTCCTGGGAGATGAATGAGTGCTGTCCTGCTCACAAGAAGATTCACATAATTGAAGGCTAAAAGCTCTCCTCTTCCTCTCATCTTCCCCACCAATTGTCTCACTGTTAACTCTCTTCATTCTGCCCTTAAACCACCCACCATTACCCATTTCTCCTGATTCTGCAGATGAAGGAACTAACCCTAATGACTCATTGCCAAAAACCCTAGAACAGCCCTTTCCCGAATTCATCCCTGCAGACCCATCAATCAAACAAGTCAGATCATGAGCCCAAAAAAAGGGCAGGAGAAGAGAGATTGAAATAAAACGTACCCGTGTTTGCAGAAGATGAAAGGCTCAAGCACAAGCTCAGATCTGTTTCACCCGCTCTCTGGTGGGTTTCTTCTGCAGTTGCAGGGGAATACACAGAAGATACATCAGAAGTAGTCATTGTGGCAGAATTTGTGTGGGAGGATGTTGAGAGTTGATGGATGTGGGGGAAGATATAGGAGAAAAAGAATGGACAAGGAGACCAGAAAGGCAGATGGCAGGAGGCAAGAGCTGCAGCTGTTGATGTGGGGGCATCCATGCGTTTTCATGAGAAGGCAATAAACAAATCCCAGGGTGGCTGGTTGCCTTGCCTAGAGAGTGGGCGACAAGGACATTCTTACGGATGGGAACAAGGGAGCCTACGTTTCTTTCTTTGCACCTCACAACTGCCCCCTTCCCACTTGCCCATATCACTCTCTCTCCAACTTGCCGGGGACTTTACTCATTTCCACATTCCTAATCAGACCTAAAGTTCATATGAGATGTATGGGGACAAAAGAAGGCACATCTACTTTCACTCTTACCTAACAATCTATGTTTTCATGTCATAATTGTGTGAAAATCTTTGATATGTAGTTGTTGAAATTTTGATTCCCTTCTTATTTTCTACTTTTCAAGATTGGATGGATTCTTAGTCTGGTCTCCTCCTTTAAAACTCCTTGGCATATGACCATTGTTTATCAATGTGTACTATAAAGTTGTAATAACACATTTAAGGTTTTGTATTGAACGACATTGTCAGAAGTCGTTTCTAATAATTGTATGTTCATGTGTTGATCATCTAGAATAGTAGAGGAGTTTAAACATCTCATATATCAATCTTAGCTGGCATAGTATAGTCACAATTCAATCTTGATTAGTATCTGTCACTTGCAATTTGTCATGTAAAATGATTTCCTACTTTAAAAAGTCCTTATTCCCCACATCAATAGTTAGAGGGTATGGCCATTGCCCATTAATATGTGCACTAAAAAAGTTGAAATAGTACATCTAGGGTTGTGTATTGAAAGACATTGTCATATGCCACTTTTAATAATTGTACGTTCACATGTTGATCATATAGAATAATAGACATGCCTAAATATCCCATATATCAATATTAACTGGTATTAGTCACAATTCAATCTTTGCTTGGATCTCACACATTAAGTAACAATTGTATACATTGGCAACCTTGCTATTGAAAGCTCATCAGAATGTCACATATTAAAATCCTTGCTTGGATTAGACTCCACTAGCATTAGATATCAACTAATCCATATTCATTGTCATATCTTATCTCTTTTTCATTATTGTGAAATTGATTTAGAGGCCTCACTATCACCAAGGAAGGCTAATTATCTCCTCTATACATTATAGCCTTCCAAGAATGTTCTTTAGTACAAATATATTGGAAGAACATCCCCTATAGGTACTTGTCTATGAATTAGCATAGATATTCTCTAATAGTTCACCAACATTTTCTTCTTTATCTCTTCATAATAATTCATGTTGACTAGTAATATATACAACTTTATCTACACATGACAATATTGTCATTTGAGGTAGCATATAAACATGTATTAACATGTAATCACACTTATAACAATACTAGAAGTATTAGACAATCAACACAACATTGTATTTTAATGTGGAAACATCTTAAAAGGAAAAAAAGATGTATTAAGAGAGCAATTTGCTCCTTAAACAATATATCCATTATACTAAATTGGTGCCAACATATTTGCTTCAACATGGCAAGTTAGATTGATAGACTATAATGAAAATTACAACCTTAAAAATCGTGCTTCCTATGATTTCTATGCATAATGAGTACAATATGAAGATTGCACTAAACATTGTCTCTTCAACTTCCTACTTGGTCCATTTTTATCGAAAATGTTTCTTGTAATAGATTACAATTTCAAAACCATTGATATATTAGGTTAGTTTAAAATTGTTGATTGTTATTAGAATTAGGAAGACACAAACTAATGGTTGCAAAATTGCCAAATAGATTACCATGAAACCTATATGTGTCAAAATGGACACACACCAAAGTGGGAGTACACAACTTATTAAGGCCAAGCTAGAGAAAGTTGATAAGTTTAATTAGAATCTCAAATAAGAGATCCAAGATCAAGCCTTGGAGGACCACAAGAGAAATAAAAAACAAGGAACACTCAATGAGACCATGTGATGGCCAAGAAGTTTTCATGGTAGAGTGTTAGAATTATTTGACATGCGTGGATAAAGGCTTGATACATTTTGCAATATTAATATGCTATCTAAAAATGTTGTCAATTTGCCTACTAAGAGTTGGTTAGATATGTGTACAAGTTTGACAAATTTATGTAATGTTCACAATATATATAGTTAAATGTAGTTCATTTGATTATTGTATTGCAATGATCTATTTTTTTTTTGTGATGATTCTAATTGTAATATCCAAAGGATATAATTTTATTTATTAAAGGAGTCTCTTCCATGGCACAATCTTTTGAATGAGAAGTGTGAAGCCAAATTATAAAAGGGACATTATTTCATTCTACCATAAATTGAGCATTTGTTGAGATTAACTTCTTACATAAAACTAAATACTAATGTTCTATTCTACAATTATTCTCTTCATGTTGATTTAAGTTGGATTAATGATCAAGCATGTAAATTTGCTACATTATAATTTTCATATTAAGCCTTAATGCTTTGAGGTGTTGAGGTCAAAACTGAAAGTGGTTTTTTTTTATAATCTTGAGTCAATTTGCATAAAAGGAAAGTACAGAAATGAAGAGGAAAATACTCTAATCATTTTTTCTCTAATTATTAATTTATCTAACAATATAACTAAGTAACTAGTATTGATTAATAAGAACTCTAACTAATGCCAATACAAAACACTAAGGTCTTGACATTTTGTATGAATGGTGTAGATTAGGAGTAAAATAAATATGTTGAAGTAGCACTAAAATAGAAATATCCTTAGGAAATTTCATACTGTTCTAATTTAGACAACACAAACTAATTATGATACCCTTGTATTGAACACACTTGGAGACTGAGAGGGGGGATGAATCAATCTAGTTATGAAATAATGATCATTCCTAATTATATTTAATATGTTTTCTACATAACCCATGAGAAACAAGTATATATACAATCTTACAAAATCACCATTATGCAAAGATCAAATAGACTAGCCACAAGATAACACAAGATATACCATAGGAATGAGGGTAAAACCTAACCTCCAAAAGCATCCATACTCCATTGTAAAATTCAGCCATAACCATAACCCAAATTGCCAACCAACCCAAACTACTAAAATGTGTTTGCTATTATAGAGAGAAGTTCACACAAAATATAAGTGGAAAAGTAAAACCATGTAAAACAAACACCATTGACCCTCATTGAATATTGGGTAGTAATTTTACACTTTATTAAATAGTTTTTTCTTGAATATTATATAATTACAATATCATATCCCAATGTAGCACCGACTTTATATAATATCCCAATGTTACAATATAACTCATCAAGTGGCCCCAAGAATGGAATCTCTACGTGAATGCACATCCTTCGAGGTGCTCCTTGGTGCAACACAAATAATAACAAAAATAATATTACAAATATTATGCAAGGTGTACAACACCTTTTCCCAACATTCCTCTCGCTCATTGTTTATAATGCGTAAGGGCCAATCGATGAAATACATGATCACAACCATATGTGTAACCCACATGAATCTCCAACATTCTCTCATGCTCCATCAAGATACTTGCAATAAAACCAATTGACCACCATCTCGAGCAAGAAGTCCTCTCATCCTCAAAGATGCCACCTATGGAAGAAAAAAGGTGAAGATGCACCAATCTATGAACACTAATATATATATATATATATATATATATATATATATATATATATATATATATATATAATATAGATATATATATATATATATATATGTATGTATGTATATATATATAGGTATATGTGTATGTATATATATATATATGCATATGTGTTATATATATATATATGTGTGTATGTATATATATATATATAATATACACACACACATATATATATATACACATATACATATATATATATACATACACTTATACATATATTATATAATACATACATATATGAATATATATATATATATATATATATATATATATATATATATATATATATATATATATATATATATATATATATATATATATATATATGTATGTATGTATGTATGTATGTATGTATGTATATGTATATGTATATGTATCTTCTTATATCTATATGTATGTATGTATGTATGTATGTATGTATGTATGTATGTATGTATGTATATATATATATAATATTTGTATG